>JAOBAZ010109774.1:0-11400 GCA_026546875.1 Pteroeides caledonicum | reverse complement strand
CTGTTGTTGTTGTTTCTGTTGCTGTTTCTGTTGTTGTTGTTTTTGTTGCTGTTTCTGTTGTTGTTGTTCTTGTTGCTAATATCTGTATTTTTATAATTACCAACTCCATTGCATATATACACATTTTAAAATTATTTTGTTGTTCAACTATATTTGTATGTTGTTTATTATTTAGGTTTCTTTGCTCAGTTTGTGGATGGGCGTACCATTAGATGAAGCAGTCGCTAAACCGCGACTTCACAATCAGCTCTTTCCTAATAGCGTTGCCACAGAAGCAAGAGAGAATTATGGCGTATCCGAGGAAATAGTCAAAGGATTAGAGACGAAAGGACACCTATTCAATGGAAAGGTTTTATCTGTCGTACAAGCCTTGGGCATCAAGGAAACGGGAAAAAATATAATTTCGATATCCGATCCGAGGAAAGGAGGGAAAGCCTGGGGCCAATAGACGAAAATTTCCAAAACAGATTGAGAAAACTAAGGAACACTTATAAGAGGGATCGGAAAGGATTAATGTGGAAAACCAGGAAGAACTATAGGGAAACAATTGCGAGGCCTAAGGATCAATTTGGCGAGAAATCCTGCTTCATGTTGTCTATTGTACTTTTTTAAACATACATCAACAATCTTTCATTGCCGTTTAAATTCGCAGGAATTTTAAGACGTTTTTCTTGGCATTGTTGCAATTTGTTATCAAGTTGATATCGCTTCGGTCTTGTGTAATGTTTCTAGATCACGTTTACTGCAGGCTTTCGTTCAAGGGGCTGTTTACATGATCTCGCTTTGTTGGGATGTAATGAAGCGCTAGGTCATTTTGGTGTATGGAATTAAGCTCCGACTCGTGCTTTAACAAAGCTCTGTTATCTGTTATGATCCCAGTATTATAAAGGTTGTTTTAACTTTTCACCTTCACTCGCTCACTTATTTCAATACATTAAACCGATCTCACGCCTCATTGCATCTCGTCTAAGTGAGATCATGTAAGCAGTTCCTAAATGCCATTATCGAGTATCTTATGCATGAGGTACTTGCTACAATCACGGAGCAAATTTGTACTTACATTGTACCTATTAAACCCCATGCAAACACTAGCATAACCCAGGAATAATCCCAAACATTGTTAGTTCATCATACTCAAACATACATGCTATATCATGTATAAACAATGTTCATTTAACAGCGCTGTTTTTTGCTGTTCTAACAGGAATGAATGTTGTTTATTACTGTTCGTTCATCCGCTAATCTTGTTCAAGTTGGTCAGCTCAACCATATTCAAGCTGGTCAACTTACGCATGTTCACTGACATGTTAACAGCTAAAAAGAGTGTAAAACTTAAGTGGATATACATCGCAGGTTTATTTACAATATGCAATGATAAACAGTAACGTTGTAATATGTCCGACGTTTTGAGTTAAGATTTTTGGAAGTATTTATATTTACATGGAAACATTTTTCTCTTACTTAAATATGTAAATAAATGCTAGTTTGATCTTAAAATGTAAAATTTATGTGATTCATGTGGTGAGCAAACCTGTATACGCTCCATGTAGCGATAAGCATTTCTCTTATCCCTTGTTTGTTCCATAACAATTTGGCTCGGTTGTTTAAATCATAGAGGTCTTATACTAGAGGGGCCTTGGCACAGCAAGCCTAGTACAACCAGTGAAACCACGGCTGCTGCAAGGGAACTGGGTCGGGTTCCCGGATGTACAACCATTGGTAAGTGGCGTTTGCATAAAGTCCTGGTGCGGATTAGTTCGCATGAACTGGTTACAATTTTTACCCCCTCAAGTATTAAATAAGATTTCTATGGTTCAGTTAAAAAGTTAAACCACTGCTTTATTGTACGATATTAGAATCCATAGTTTCGTTTAAAATTCACATCATAACACTTGGAACAATCCACGAGATTCATGTTAAAATGCAACAACATTTCAACAAAGCAGGCCCCGTCAAATTTCCTTCCAACTTTTCAGTTTTCACCAACCCACGGTTAAGCTAACCGACCTTGTGAACAACCGGCCTGTGTTTGTGGAGGTTATCACGTCTGAGGCAACTTGGGAAGTTGGAATTTTATGTTTTAACCTTTGTAGGTCGGTCTGTTGGTACTTGGTGGGTTACTATATAACTCTAATATATGCATAAGAGACGAAGCAATCACGTGTGGGATTAAATACACACATGCGCAGTTGATTTTGTTGAACGAAAACACGCGTCATTAGTATTGGGTACTGGATATTGCTTCAAATGAAAGAATGTTGAACTATTTGGTAACTTCTACAATTTCTTCATTCTTATTTTTTTGGTTCCGAGAGATGTCATTTTAAAGTACGCCCATCACGACCTCGCGTCCGCCATGTTAGGAACAAAGATACTCTTAGACTAATGAAAAGCGACGTCTTCGAACTGGCAAGCTTTATCAAGGCAACCCTTACAAAAGTATCACATGCTATGCCCCGAATTCACATGTGATCACATTCAATTGACTTACGGCTTGAATGTGATCACATGGTAAATTATATGTGAATACGTGTAGATCACATGTTATTCACATAAGACCACATATGAATCACATGTGAATTGAAATGGTCACATGTAGATTTGGAGCACAACATGTGGCATTTTTGTCAGGGAAAGAAAAGGAGAAGAAAAAAATGGCAAAAGAATGAAAAAACACGCACACAGACTTTGTCAAAAATTGTATTAATTCAACATTTAGCTACTGGCTCGTGTGTTTGACACAATCATCACAAACTAAAAACATCTAATAAGAGTTCACATAACGGTCGTTGAAAAAACAACAAACGAACATGTTGACTATAGTCTATCTATACTGCACGTTCTCAACGTGCCTAGAAAAGTTTAGACTATCACAATATACTTTAGTTTATACTACACAACTCAGAGCTTGGATATATACGTGAACGCTTTCTACATTTGCATTATACTATATTTAAAATTGATTGCGATAAAGAGACTAGGTCAAACTAAAAACAAGAATTTTTAAAATGCAGTCCCCGAATATTGAACTAAAAAGCAGAGGAAAAACTGACGCCAGATTTCAGAAACTATCACAATTTGGCCAAACGGCTAACAATGAATCTCCTTACAGAAATTTCACATGTGTTCCAAATTCACATGTGACCACATTAATTCCACGTGTGAATCGCATGTAGATTTGAAACAACATGAACCTTTTGTAGGAGTTATATACCAATATCATGAACAATAATTCCGGGGCAAAATAGCGCCCGCTTTACGTCTAGTAAAGGGGACGTTACAGCCTACGGAACATAAACCCCCGACTATATGCCCCCGAGTCCAAGTCCTCGTAAATAAATCCCCGTATATTAGCCCTTTCAAAAATCCCCGTATATTAGCCCATTCATATACACATAACCTTAGATAGCCCTACGTAAGTCCCATTCCGTAACAGTGCGATGTATAGTCGGAGGCTTACGTTATCGTATCGCGATATATCGTAATCATTGAATTGAAGTCTTCCTGGTTGTTTAGCAACACGTCAACCCCATAGTAGCAGTATATGAGCAACAAACTTAAAGGAATAACTCAAAGAACAAAGGGAAAACAGCATAACAATGATCAAAACAAAAATATCTTGGGAGTTGTAGGGTTAACCTCTCCGTTTGCCAATGCAATACCAAACTTCCCCACGTCTGAACAATGGCATTCATTTTCTTCCTTGCCATAAAAATGCCTGGAAGAACGTCATGTATAACAACTGTGACAACAAAAATCCTCAAGTATGAAATTTTTTGTCAAAAAAAAATAAACGAAACTTCTACGGAAGACTCAATTTAAAGGCGTGGTACACATCAAATATGATCCACAACAAAAGTCTAAAACATTTTTTCAAAAAGTCACGACAATTTAGCATTAACTTGTGGCTAAACTAGGGTCCGGCTTTTTTCCTCTTCGAAGCCTTTATTTTGAGTCTTTTACGTTTATACAAGTTTATACCGGCTGACAATTTCATGTAAATGAAAAAACATTAATGGTTTGTAAACTCGAGGGAAGAACTGTGTAACTTTGCAGTGGTATCACACTTGCGGCATGCAAAAACTGAATTAACGGTAGTCACAAGGAAAATTCATCAACAATTTTATTATATATTTAGAATTAGTCACGACCACAAAGGCTTGTATAATAAGACTTTATTGTTTACAACGTTTCGGAGTTTAACTCCATCTTCAGGCAATTACGCAATATTGCGTAATCACCTAAAGATGTAGTTAAACTCCGAAACGTTGTAAACAATAAAGTTTTATTATACAAGCCTTTGTGGTCGTGACTAATTCTAAAGATATAATAATTTGAAATGAGGCTTACAGATAGTTCGGTTCTACATATTATAAACAATTTTATTGCTTCAAATGAAAAACTTTGAAACCACAGAGCAACGTCGTTTCCAACGTCTGCTTTCCGACTCCCGTTCGCAAGTTATTTGAGTTGTTGTCATATGCAAGTTTGCCTAAAAAACCTCTGGACATGTACATATGTGTATAACAAGTTTAAGAAGCCTTTGTAACTTTATCACTATTGAAGTAAATCAGTTCAAGAATACAATTGAAATCAATTGTTCTATTGTATTGAAATATTTAGAGTTTTCGTCAAGTCGTTTAACTACCCGTGGTATGGAAGCAACTTTATTATCTCATTATGCATGTGTGTACATGTTGAGACGTCATTTGAGCAAATTTCCATACGACAAAAGCTCGAATAACTCTGGAACAAAGCTCGGAAAGAAAACGTTACAAAACTGTGGCAGGACAAACGGTCAGCCCTTAGGAAAAGTCTACTCGAGCAAAAAAGTTGACGCGCTAGGAATGAACGGTCAACTCACTGCAGTTTGCTTTCTTTGTTTGTCTCGCTGAATACGCTTGTTCAAAGTAAACGAAAAACTGGAAAATAACTTAAAATATAGTTTTATGCGACTTTTCAGGTAATACTTAATTATAATTTTTGTGCCATAGACACTTTAAGTCAGGCAAAAATTCTGACACAGGATCAAAATATCACTGCGAAAATTTTGACATGGAGTTCGCTTGAATTAGTTTGAAGGGACGTTTTTTCATATTTTACATAAGATTGTCACAAGGTACCTAGGTTACACACATATTAATATCACTGACCTTTTGACACTGATTGAATCAAGTAAATGAGTGTTAGTGTGATCCCACCGACGGCCATGTTGGTCCCCCCGACGGGAACCTTCCCTTTGTCTCATTTCAGAATTCTCAATTATAATGCTTATCTAGCGACAATCGAATGTAACAAATTTCGTGAAATATTTGTTGCTATTGATTAAATTAGAACAACCAATAGTATCTGGTCTCGCTGACCGAGTTGAAATGTAATGTGAGATCCACAGCAACGCTACAGTAAAAACGCACATCTCGGGGTGAACCAGAGGGACATCGGTGAAATCATGCTACAGATGTAATTTTCTTGCGGACCCAGGAATAATGATGAACAATGGTGACGTCAAACTAGGCATTTTTGTAGCAAGAAAAAAATTCAGTTTCGCTGATGTGACATCAGGTCCAGTAAAACTGCAAAAGAGGTAATAAAGACGACGTTTTTGTCTGGAAGCAAAATTTAACGAGGGTGGGCCGACAAAAGAGTGGTTCATCCGAACCTTCTGTTCTGATGACAGGTATTTTTTCTTGTCCTGCTATATATTTCAATTTTTTCAGTGCTTTGATTCATCAATATATTCTCAACAATTATGTGACATAAAGCTACAAAACTTTTTACAATCTCGAATTCATTTTTCAGATGATCCACACCATACTCCACCCAAAACGGTAGGACATGCTTTGTTATTCAGTAAAATGTTTGAGACAGCGGATATGCCTTGCTGGCCTCCCACAGAGCGGCTAAAAAGCTGTAGTTCAAACAAAAGCGCCGGCGGTTATCGAAGAACCGACGATTCGCACTGGTTTATGAGAAATATATTAATAGCCCAGCATGCAACAGGACATTTGCAGCATCAAAACCTTCCCAAGCCAAACTGTGATAGTTATCTGAGATATCAGTTTTTCTTAGTTTTGTCCCGGCTCAAAATTTCGAGAGGACGACAATTTGATTATTAACTTTGTCGTTAACTATACAGCTTCTAAATTTACACATCTGTCCTAGTTTTGAAGTTCACAACCTCTTGAGCCGTTCTACATTCAGTATAATAATTCAATTTGATTAAATCCTAGGAATAACATTTACCTGAGAGTAGTATTCTAACTGGGAATTTTGAACGCTCTCATAGCTTCCTCGATGGTCTTCACGTATCCGAGCCGCTTCATGGTGGTATGGGTGGGGCTGACTTGGTTTTACCTTGGCCGTGTATTTCTTGTGCCCGTAGACTGCGCCTTTTGGTCGCCCCCTTTTCTCTGCCTTTGGGTTCTCGCCGTCGTGGAAACTGTGACGGAGATCCGTTTCCGGGAAGCCAGCCTGCTTGATGATCTTGCTCTGGTGGGTACGTCGGTGTGACTTAAGCTGGCTCAGCTGGGTGAAACGCTTTTGGCAAATTTCACAGGCATAGGGCTTCTCGCCTGTGTGCAGGCGGACATGCTGGTTTAGCTGACTCGCCTGAGTGAAAGCCTTTCCACACTCACCACACTTGTATGGCTTTTCACCTAAATCATACAAAATGCATTTAATGTTTAAGTTCAAGATTTGATTTGATTTATTTTACTACAGTTTGCCAACATATGTAACAGTAAATCAAACACAAAACTGAGTTAGTTACACGTGACACGCAGGCACATAAATATATACACATACAAGGCATAGCAGGATTGCCCTTGGGCACAAAAACTGTTCCTATTCTATACTCTAATATAATACCCCGCGGCGTATTTAAGTTCAATATGGGGGCATGTTTGGAATGTGTATATCTGGCTTGGGCAGATAAAAACAACTTTGGATTTCTTGAATAGTATTCGCAGATATCACATGCCAGAGGAGTTTTGGGGATTTTTTCGAAAAGTTAGTTAGTAAAAAAAATCAATATTATTAACGTGTTAAAATCAAGACTATTAGTTGTGTTGTAAGATATTGTGTAAGTTACAATTTTTGCCGTACAAATTGCCTCAACGCCATAAAGATGATTCAATTATTATAGTCGGCAGATAGAAAAGCAAAAGTGACGAAATCCTACAGTATCGTTGGACACTTCCATTTGACCCTCATCTTGTGCGTCTAAGGTTAGTAAAAACATTTGGGAATGTTGGACATGTTATAATTTCTTGTGTGCTCTATTTTTGCTCTTTGCTCTACTCTTCGGATTTAGTATAAAATACAGTTACAGTGCAAAAATATGAAATTTTGTCTTCAGTTGTAGAAAAAATGACTCATATCACCAGAAAGCTTAGAAAAAATTAGAAGTTAATGTAGGAGTTATGTTGATTTGTAAATACTTCTCGGGATATAAGCAGTTGAAAACATAATTTAGCCTAGTGTCCAGTCCTCCAGCGCAGATTTCTTGTTGTTTTTCACATCTTTGAACCGCAATAACTCGAAATGGGTTTAGAGAATCAAGATACCGCTTAATTAACTTAAATCTAATTATTTGTAAGCTTTCTGGTGATATGGGTAAATTTTTCTACAACTGAAGATAAGATTTCATCTTTTTGAAATGTAATTGTATTTTATACTAAATAGAAGAAAAACGTGTTGGCAAGAGTCCACAAGAAATTATAAAATTTCCAACATTCAAAAATGTATTTACTAGACCTAGACACACAAAAGGACGGCCAAATGTATTTCCCTCCTATCTGCCCGACTATTATAAACTTCCAACAGCCGCACTAATTGAGAAACTGGACACTAGAAAAATTTCGATGGGGGATGTCCTTGGACGAAGCGGATCCTTGGGATCGTTTGGGAATGAACACAAAATCTTGGGATATTTTGGGACCATTAGAATTTTGGCAAGGTAATTTCGAGTTCATTTAAATTTGGTGGTGGGAGATAAATGGCGCGTGAACTTTTTAATAGCTTGTCTTAAAATGCCAGGTTAATTTACCTAAACGTTTTGCAGATATGGGAGATCCTTCATTAATGGAATAATGGTAAGTCGAAGTAAATCTTTTAGTTTTAATGAACGAATATGGGTTTTTTTAAGTTCTAATGCGCGTTGTTTACCATGGCAAGTGAACCTTCAGTGTTGCTAGTTTATATTCAACTTTAAAAAAACTTTTTGCAGTTTGAGCTAAAATAACAAGCCTAAACAGTTGAACTTTGTTTACAATCAGATATGCTGTTCCGCTAAAATTTAAAATATTCGTTAATATTTTGAGCTGTTCTTCTGGACTATGAAGCCGGTCTGACCGGCCGAAAACAAAAGCCCTTGACATCGTTTCGACTTGCTTCCTTAGCTCAAATGATAAATGATTTGACGCATTGCTATTATTGAAAAGCTGTCGAAACACAGTCCTTGTTGAAATTGAGGACGAAGAACTCGTGCAACTGTTTATTTATACGAAAATAACATCTGTTTGTTTTGTACGTAGTTCTTTCAATATAAAGTATTCACGGTTTTAGTATAGCCTGTGCGAAAGAAACTGCACTCAACCAGCCTCTTCAGAGCGAAGAACTACAAACTTTGATTTAAATTTGAAGAAATAAACCACGTGAACTGGTGCAGAACAAAATTAAGGCAAGGATACGCCGACTACTAGTAATTCAGACAAGAACGCTTTCGAAATAGGTATATCATTTATAGTAAGAGTATACGATTTTTTGAATACACGGTAGAAGGCTAGTCGGTTTGCCTTTTTGTGGACGAAATTTCTCCACAGGGGCATATAGTGTTGAAAATGAGCTTGCGAAGTATTTCCCTTAATTTTAAATGTCCTGTATACGTCTTTAAACTTTAATGGCCTGGTATAAGGATAACTTAAAACTTGGCAGCCTCGAGGAGACCGAAAGAAGGGTTTTATGCCGTCTTTTCCCATGAATTAACGGTAGCATTGATTGATCATTGTCTACCACAGTAGCAATTAGACAAATGCCGTGTCGTAAATATTAAATATAATAACTGACCAGTTCCAGGAGGATATACAAAGGCTTTCCTTAAGCATAAATGTATAATATAGTAAAACGTAATCTCATAGTTCATACGAAGTTACTGTTGTTTTCATGAACTGTTCATCATTTGTTGATAGAAATATTTCTTAGATAATTACACACTGTTTACGTATAACTAATTCAGAAGAAAGGAGTTCATTGTGTTTTCTTTGCTATCGGTTTGCATGTGTTGTCACGGAGGTAATGTCTAATAGTCACTCCTTTTAGTTGTGTCGTAAGGATTAAGACTTAAGTTCTGGTAAGAAAAGTTTAATAGAGCTGTCTGAGTTCTCACCCACTTAATAACATTAGGGTATAACAGCAAAAGACTTTTCCCTGTGTATTGCTGAGCTCTAAAAGCCTCAATTATTTCACATGAAAATCCTGAAAGATCCCAAGATATTTTTAAGCTTGACTTGAAAGTAAGAAAAAAAATTGTGGGACGTATAAAACTATAACTTTATGAATGGCTTAAATGCGTGTAGACAATGTTTTGAAATCAGCAAAGTAGACAATGTTTTGAAACAATAGTCAAATTACCATTCGTAAATACTCACTGCAAGATGAAAGGGACAGGAATAAGAATGGGTAATGGTGGATGTGTGGTGGTATTATGTCAAATGTAGAATTAAAGAAGAGGATGGGAAAGAGTTGTATTAGATGAGGTGAAAGGTGATATTAGAGGTAAAGAATCAGGTTATGGAAAAGTACAAGAAAGGTTGGTAGGTTAGAAAAAAAAAATTTGAATCATGGTTTGGACAAGAACCTCAGGGCCACTCCAAAATAAATAGGGAAAACTGCTATGAAGTGAATTTTTTTGATCTTAATCTTACAGTTAAGGCTAGGTGTTGGTAATCTATTGGTGACTGGTTCTTCCCCTGGGCAAGTAAAAATGCCTGGTGTTAGCTGAGTGAAGTCAGCTAATGGCTGTTTGCAGTCACTATGGAAGTACATGGCGTTGACTGCTAGAGTTTTCTTTTGGATGAGTAAACTTGTTTACTGTTAACTCCTTCTCTACTGTGCCACCTTCAACTAACCCTTTAGTATTTTACTCTAAAGCCAGATGATTTTTTTTTTGATTTTATGTTGTTAGCCTAAAAAAAATTTAAGTTGGGCTTTAGCAATCAAAAGCATACTCACTTCCATAGACAGGATGTGTGTAAAATGATTTTGACATTGGTTTAGCAATTTTTCTGACTGATAGAATACTCAGTTTATTTGGGATAGGAGCTTTATGTCGATACAAAAATGTTGCATGTCAAAAACATGACTGAATTCAAGAAAAGTAGATTACCATATTTTTTGGACTATAAGCCGCAACTTTTTTCCAAAGTTTTTGTTGATTTTCATCACTGTGGTTTGTACTCCGGTGCAACTAATATGTGAATTTATTCTTTGAGGCCAATTTTAAATACAAACAAATGTTCTATCAGGCTCAGTTTTCTGCCAAGCTTTTTCTTGAAATGGGTCAAAATATACTTATAATATTCATTCTGATTGGCTAATAATCAAAGATTGTGATTAATTGGAAGGAAGGCCGGACGTTTGAGAACTCACCTTACTATCACATTGGCGGAAATGAATATTGGTACGGAATCAGATGCTGGTACCCTGGATAACAGGGCAAATGACTCATGGTACACCAGGTACCATGAGTCATTTGCCAAAGTCTTGCCATACTGTGCTACCTTGCAATCACCCTCTAGTAATGTACTCTGTTTAATGCCAGATGATTTTTTTAAGTAAAGAGCTCTGGCAGGGAAAGAGTAAACTGAGCCTACCTACCGGTATATCTCTTTTTTGACTTCTCACCTGTTGTGCCACCAGCACCTGAGTGGAAAGAGTTGTGCCACAGGGCTGACTGCAAATTGGCACTGAACAGATTCTACTCTAACTGTATTAACTTGCACGCCATGGTGACTGCCAACAAATGGCCACTTAACAAGTTTCACTTCGGCTAATGCCAGACAATTTTACTCACCCCAGTGAAAACACCCCACTAGTGGCAAGGGGTTAACCCATGCATTACAATGCCGGCTGCAAATGGCCACTTAACAGATTTTACTCTGGCTAATGCCAGATAATGTCACTCACCCATGGAAAACCCTGTGCACGCCTGAATGGGTTAAGATAATTTCACAAGGTTTCAAAACCAGAATACCTTAGACAAATTCGACAAAGATATAGTAAACTATTCAATATCAGGGTACGAATTAATTTTTAAAAGTGCATTGCAATTTTATATTGTCTTTAAAAAATTACCCCCCCCCCGGAAGTGTTGTTAAATATCGAAAACAAGGATGCTGTTAT
>JAOBAZ010109552.1:0-11401 GCA_026546875.1 Pteroeides caledonicum | reverse complement strand
ATCACTTTCACGGCAATAATCAAGCGTACATTTCGAGTTTTTACTTTGTCATCACGGTGTCTAATAAATGTGCATATTGTGAGTTACTACGATAGAATCACCAGTTAGACAACTATTAAGACAAATGGGATTAAAAAGCGCAGTTTTTTAGCTTAAAAACGACTTGATCTCCTCCTCTCGATGTCGACATGGGTAGTAGGCTTCGTGCTTTGGGAAATATGATACAGTTTCAACGTATATTTTCGACTAGGCGTAATTTTTCGCTCAAAGTTTTTTTTCTTTTCTTTGTGGCGGCTTAACAAGGAAAAAGGCTATTTCGAGAGTGTTTACATAACCAAGTTTTACACTACTATAGTTTAGACTATAAAGCGTTGTAATTTCTGTAAATGTTTAATTCTCCTTTTGGGCAATAATTGGTTAATTCAAACTTATTATTTTCAAACGAAAAAATATATGATACATGTAGGAATCACAAGTAAGAAGGAAACAGTTAGATGATGTCCTGTAGTATATTTCTCCTTTTTGCTTGGTTCGTTCCTGGTTTGTTATCAAAGCGTTTTATATGAACACAATCATTATTTCACAACAGTATGTTATTAAAGAATTGTGGAACAGTTTGATTTGACATAACAATAAAGTAGGATTACGTTATGACAAAGAATACATTCAATGCCAGCATGCAACAGGCTGTACTTTAAACGTAATCTTATACAAAACTATTGATAAGCACGGCCAGTGAGCTCGATATGTAACCGGAGAGAGATCTTTGGACTTTCGTCAGCTTATTTTTGTAGTTTAGTACCTAATTTCCGGTCTCTTTCCTCAGTCTCGCATGTACTAAACTGTGCAAATGACCGAACAGAGACTAGAAATGACGTACTACAATCATAAAAATTGACTTCAATCAGCAAAAATCTCTCCAGTTATACATAGTAACAATCGAGCTCACTGGCCGCAACACGCAAAAGACTCTTTCCATAATGACGTAGATTGTGAAAAATTTTCATGTTACACGCAATGCGATTGGTTTCTCAAAAACACGAGCCAATCACATTGCGTGTGACATCACGTTTTCCGCAATCTACGTCATTATTTAAAGGGTCTGTTGCACGTAATATTGTTGCAAAAATGTTGATGTCATGTGACATGTTGCTTCCCAATAATTGGTGGAACAAGGTGGATAGATTTTCCTTGATAGTTCCTTACCATTGTTTTTGCGTATCGGCATCTGAGAAAGTGTTAAGTCTAGACAGCTGTGATACAACGGGAAACTGTAGAGATCTGGGTTATGCATTGAATGAGAAGGTCAGTAATATTACAAGCCAAAAATCGTACTTTTTAAGCTTATGTGTTTTAACGTCTTTCGCGATGAAATACCGCAGTTGCATCTACGCTTTAGTATTAATAAAAATAGCAGAGTGAGTAGATTTAAACCTATTTAAATTTTCACACCACTATCGTTAGATTGTAAAAGTCATGAAGAATGGCAGGTCATATTCTAACAACAATTTCCATTAATGTTAAGTCAAAAATCGACGTTAAAAATAGTACTTGGTGTATCAGTTTTACAACGAAAAACCAAAAATCTTATTCGGGAATCATATAATTTCTTTTCAAATTCACTTAAAAAGCCGTATAAAGTTGAAATGTTTTAACAAGTTTCAACGTTGCAACATGACTGGAGAATTTGTTATCTATTTGTGTTGCTTCATTTTTTCCGTGTAACGTATCACTATTAATAGATGTTATCTCATTTTAACTTTTTTTCGGAAAAGTTTTAAAAAGATTATGAATGCTTAAAAAAATTCTGTGATAGGCAGCAACATTTCATATATTCTGTTTGTAATACTCAGAATATAATTATATAAAAAGGTTTTAATATATTAAAAGTTTGCATAAAGGCATTTTTTTTACATTAATTACACCAATAGCCTACTTCATCCACTTAATACGCATGAGCAAGAAATGAGAAAAAATGGCAAACACTTGCAAATGCAATGCCCAGCAATATCTTTTCAGTTATTTAATCCGACCAGTACGATTTTAGCTATTATCTTTTTCATCTAAATGTCACTTGATATTAAATGAACAGACAAAAATCAATATGTAAAGCTTTTGTTTAAAATTAACATTGAATGACAAATGATTTGGCAAAAATTTCATTTTTATTCTTTACAAGGCAATATTCTTGTTCCACAAACGTTTGCTTCCAAATCTGGTCATTTTGATTTCCGATCTCCCATAAATTAGATTCTAACTACAATCAGAATCTTGTTTTACTGCAATTAACCTTCACGCCATATGTATATACATCGCCCTATTTAAAGTAAATCGACATTTTCCACTCAATCAATGTATTACACAAAACCACAAAATATTTTCCAAAGAATAGTTTTATAGTGAAGTCTTACACAACACTTTTCAGAGTACTCTGTTTTGGTGTCTACGATTGATCTGTCAGTTTGAAACAAAAGATAGATAGACATGTTTGATCTGAATAATATTTTTACCGTTTACATTTATTAACTAGAAACAATAGAACGTCACTAACAGCCTTCAATCACCTCGGTTTAATTTCGTAAAATAACCGTTTCACTTTCTACGCCAGCCATATTTCATGTACGTCGCAAATTACAATAAAACTTAAATCCTGTTTCGGATTATCATATTTCCTTGTTTATAATAGCTTTCTCGCAACGCAAATCTTCGGCAATTTATATCCATTCTCTTGCCATGGTTGCAATTCAGTTTTCCATGCATAAGCATTCGTTTCCAATTAGTCAATACACGAGTAATTTACGAGAATGTCACAAAGTTTGTAGTCATGCAATAGACTATATGACATTTCACTAGAATACTGGGAAGCGCTTTCTTTTTGGAGTATTTACAATAGCTTTACAGAGTGTTTATATTAAGTCCATTTGTCCATGCAGGAGGTTTTTTAAATATCGTATCAAAATTCGTAAACGAGCTGACTTAAATATGATCTGTCAAAAGTAAAGTGATTGTTGTATATAGCACTTAGACAAGAGTCTCAATTAATTGAAGTAATTCCATTCAACGCTCGCAAAGAGTCACCGTTGTATATGTGCGCGGGATCATTTCAAGAGTCTGGTAAACAATTTGGCTGAATTAATGTCGACATGTTTTAAGCATTTTTATGCATATATGTGCATTTGTTCGTTTAATCAATACAGTGAAATTATAATATATTACAGTGTGTTTTAATTCATGCGTTATAACTGATAAGCAAAGTTGCAACATTGTATTCTTCAAAATTACAGGGCTGCCTACAAACTACGAAAGAAACAGAAAAAAGCGGTGGAGAAGAGTCCGAAGCCAAGCGAAATGCCCGAAGCAACTCCGAGTCACATTAATGGTGAATGTACCTCTCCTGAACCTAGCATCTTTCCAACAAACTTCTTTAAAGCAATTCGACGATATCCTCCTCCGTCACCACCAGGTCTCCTGAAGGGATTGGCAAAACGAAAAAGCTCCAGTGGGAAGGTAAGATGTTGAAGGTTATTTCGTAATGTTGACCTTGAATAACATTCTTATATCAGTGATAAAGACCCTGTGTAAGCAGACGTAATGCGATAGAGAGGGCTTCGGATACTTAGCATCGAGAAAAAACCCGTTGTTGCCATGTTTTAAGGGACAAGGGTAACCTGTTATAAGTAGGTACAACACGTTCAAGGCTAGAGAATCCACGGTGCTTTTTTAAACATAACGGTAATCTTCAGCAATAAAATGATACCTTAGTCATTATCAGTAACCTGTTATCTCAAGTTTATTTCACGTACTGGGAACCTCAAAACCGAAGCATTAAATGCTTATAACTATGTTAATTCATAGTTACAACCATGTTCTACCATGTTTATAAGTTTTTTGCTTGCCGTTTCAAATAATCTAATATTAGCCTATCCAATCTTCATTCCATACGAACTTTCACACGCCGTGAGCCAAAAAAGATTGAAACCGACTTATAATTTGTTGTTCGGTTGACTTTTCACAGCAGGTGGCAAACAATTAATATTAAAAACTTCAATGATGGCGGACCTTCAAACAAAATAATTATCAGCCTAAGCAAAATATAGTTTGTCGGCCACAAAGATTTATCGTCCACCTCAGTTTTCGCATATTGTTGTTTACTGAAACATATACGTGTTCTTCAACATGCATGAAAAATGCCTTCAGGTAATTTATATTTTACTTGCTTTTTTTACGTTTTTAATTGTTTCCAGTTACGTCAAACAAGCTTAACTTTCGTTGCCTCAAGAATTTTAAACGAAGAAGTTAATGCTCGGAAAAGTCAAGTTCTAACCCTGAGCACTTCAACTCTTAAAAGTACAGTACGGATTTGAATTCCGAACACGCGAGTTCGCATCCGAAAAAAATGCAGCTGGAATCTCAAAAATGAGTGTTGGAATCCCTAATGTGCGAGTTGGAATCCCGAAAATTCGTGTTGAAATCTCGAAAATGGAATTCGTATCTGAAAACCAAAAGTTGATATCTTGATTCCCGAGTGTTGAGTTCTAATCCCGAAACTACAACTTCCCTTACCCAAAATAGCGAGTTCCAATCCCGTTTCAGTCAATACATTCTACGAGTTTATTACACAGTGTTTGAAAACTAAACAATTGCTAAGTGTAATAACATGTTATGTTAAATTGTTAAACATAACAATTTTGATGTTTACCAAAACCATCATAAAATCCTGTTACATTTATTATGCTAATTTCTGCAAATTATGGGTACGTTGATTTCAGGTGAAAGTGCTCCTGCGTATTTGTCCTAGTTTCCCTGGTGAGACCAGCTCATTTCTCAAAGTTGAACAAAGAAAAAAACAAGTTGCTTTTTACGACCCAAATGCCGTTGGACATGTTTCGCAAAAGTATAAACGAATGGGCGTCGCCGCTCCAAAGATGTTTGCGTTCGATTCTATTTTTGAACCCGACACGTCTCAGGTATTAATAAGACTTTAGTACTGGTTTTAGCATTGGCAATTTAATTAGCTTGAATTACATGGTCAAAATACAGTAACTTTTAGATATGGTAGATGTTATATAGGTAGGTGTATGTGGTAAAGTGAAGTGTGATGCCACATCTGGCACCATCTGATGTGGATGAGGGGAGTATTGTCCAGGTACACATTGCAAAGCATACATGCACGTGTGCTTACAATGTGACAGTGTATATCAAATAATATTGTAGTATGTTGACAATATGGGTTGGCATGGTATGCTACGATAGGTAACGTGCGGTACAGTATGGATACACCATGGTAGAGTTTGGATTACTTTGGAGTAGTATAGTATAATACCGTATACCATAGTACAGTATATAGTATGGTATACAGTGTAACATATTAGGTTACAGCATGCCATGTTATGATGTATATGTATGGCGTATGATATAATGTGACATAGTATAGTATAGGATAGTGGTAATTGTGTAGTACATAACGTAGTGTTGAAAAGCTTAGACTTGATATTCAAGTATAGTGCGGTAACAACTATTTTTGCATTTGTTCGTTTAGGCAGAGGTATGCAGTACTTCTTTAACTGAAGTTCTTCAGTCTGTTGTGAACGGTTCTGATGGCTGTGTTTTCTCCTATGGTCATGCTGGTTTAGGTAATTTTCTTGCAGTTATTGTAAAATTGTATTCCCGTAAGAATTGTAAAGTTTGAAATCATTTGTATGCTTTGATTGGCATCATCACCCAAAGAACCAAGCCAATATGAAAAAAAATTTCAATTTATTTGCCACCAAACATAACAACAGGATAGTGCAGCAATTTTAACTGAATTTTTAAGTTGAAAAACCAATATACGCTGTGCCCTCTCGAATTATTTTGGGCCCCCCATGCGTGGCCCTTCCCCCACTATCTTTCAAGTTCAATTGCAACGTCACTGGGTGTTCCTCGCCGTTATGGACCTTACGCTCACTTTTGCCGGTGTGTGTTTCAACGTGGTCAAACGGTTTTGAGTTCATTTTATGCTCATTCAAAGTTTTTTTAGTGATAGCAATTCCGACTAATGTATTCTGTCGTTTTTTATAGGAAAAACGTTCACGATGGTTGGTCGAGATGCCAGCATTCACAGTTTAGGAATTGCACCGTGTTCCATTGCGTGGCTTTTTAGGCTGATTGATGAAAAGAGAGAGAAGTAATTGCTAATATATTGTTAATGTTATACAAAAGACAATAGTCTGCACAGGAAGTTTATTTTGTATTGAGAGGCGGTAAAGTGGGTGGAGAAGTGTTATTATAAGGGTGAGAAAATGTGAGGGAGTAAAACATTTTGAGTAACTAAGTCTTTAAGATGATATGAGTTCCTGCACTGACGGTGTGTGTTGGAAACCGAAAAAATTAAACAAGCATAAAAAGCATAAATCAACAATATTAAAACTTAAATATACATATAAAATGCAAAAATCAACCTGTTATCAATTCTCTGATCTGTTCAACACGGCCAGTAGGTCTCTTTGACATGGCTATATGTGTTACCTTTTTTACAAAATATAATATTTTGTTAGTTCCAGTGTTTTATATCTCACAAATAGTTGTTGGGAAATTGATATCAATAGACATGAAATTTCTGTACCGCGTAACAGCCAAGTTATAAATTAACAGAAGCGCTAGCCGACAAAGTGAACTGTTTAACTAATTAAAATTTTAAGATAATCTCTATAAAAAACTGTTATTTCAGTTATCATTAGAGTGAGTTTTGAAAACACACTGTATATCCATACTGCTCAACCTATACGTATAGTAAACAAAAATTGGCGATTAAAGGCTGCTTTATGTGTTTTGTAGAACTGGTGCAAGGTTTTCTATACGCGTTTCAGCAGTTGAAGTTGTAGGGCGTTCTGAGAACTTAAGGGACCTATTGCACGAGCAGTCGTCAGGTAAAGGAAAACAACTGCGAAGTACAGAAGAAACCAACATTTATTCATTTATAGAGAGAATGACTCATTATCATCATTCCGCTCCGACAATTCTTTTTCGTCTTTCCATATGAGTTGTCATGTTATTAATAGAACTGGTATTTGCTTAACACTTTGAATACTGGGAGCTTTACACTAAAGAACGCCTTGCTGAACACCCTTCAATATATTTATAACTCCATTCAATTTTATTCAAATGTTATTGTTTTCCTACTAAACCTGTATACAACAGGAAGACTGATGACGAGTATACTCGTCAGTCGTCAAAGTGTTAAGATTACCAAATAACTAACAATCCAACAACTTTCACTACCAGAGCAACGAAAAACCGTCTGGTGTTAACCAAAGTAAAATACTAAACGTCAACAATGGTAGTGAAAGCGTTAATAAGGTTTTCAACAAGGTTTTCAGTTTTCAACACTATCACTACCAGAGCTATTTCCGTGGCAAGTAAAATTCTCTGGTGTGAAGCAAAGTAAAATATTAAAAGTCGATCATGGTAGTGAAAGAGTTAAGGGAGACGTAAAGGACATTTTCCGGGTAAACTCGACACGGAAAGATCTGGTTTACGTATTGATTCAAGCAGACTAAGCCACCCCAATTGTGTCAGTAGAATTCTTTTCGCCCTCTTTGGTATTTTTTCTATTAATCCAATAATTTATGTCACTATCTCCTTACACAAGTCGCTGACAGCAATTTGCTGGTGGCCGCCAACCAGGTTTGCTGACAAAGACAACATTAGGCGGTTGCAATCCCCCGCGGTCTCATACCTACAGCCGATGCGTCGCTGCAAGGTGCAGTTCAGTTCATATAGTGCATCCAGCTATTCCAAGTTGAGCCAAGCTAAGCCGAGACTAAATTTCTTAACTTAAAAAGCAAGATAATTCTCAAAATGTACATACCTCCCTAGAATTTTTTGTCACAAATTATTATGTATCGTGCCAAACTGCACGTATGCCGTTTTGGACAAGTTTCTAACGTTTGTTCCTAAAAAAAACTTTTGCAGCTGACGACGACGATGCAACCCAAGGTACTAAACCAAGTGTGTACTTGTATGATGATCCAGTGTCTGGTCCTCAGGTAGGTAAAACGAAAAACACTAATACATTACACTATATTACAGCTATAATTGACATGCAAAAATCCCATAAACTGCAGCTAACTGGGCTGTTGATAAGTTGATTTAATATGTCTGTAAAAGTTGTGTCGTTAACTTGAAAGACTTATATAAAAGGTCATAACAAGAGCTCTAACTTCTTTTAACCAGTGCTTCCTACAAATTTCCTTTCTTAAGCTTGTCACGAAAAGGGAAGAAATAAAACATCACTGTCCTTCTTTGGAAAAATTATTTGTTTGCTTTATTTGACGACCCCCCGCCCTTGTGATAGGATTATGGACATTTATTGTGGAAATACGTGTTTTAACGGCCATAAACAATATTGTTTATTATTGTTCGTAAGTCAGCCAAAAACAGTGCTCTTTCAACATCCGTGACAAAAGCAGTCCTACTCAAACTGGCCTCCAGCACAACCATGTTCTAGGAGAGCGTCAGTAACTGCCAAACAATGACTTGTGTTTTCACATGTGTACCTCACTGACGTAATTTTTACCTTATTAGCTTCTCAATCACAGCGAACTAAGAGCGTCGACACCAGAAAAGGCTGCGTTTTATTTAGATGCCGCCTTAGCCTCAAGGACGATCACAGACAATGGTTAGTAAAATGACTATCAATGCATACCTTAAACCTATGTTAATTCATATATATTTACGTTGAATATATATGGCATACATGTATAGAAAATATTTTTTTTTAATGTTTATGTTTACTGTAAATAACTTTCGATAAGGAACAATAATAATATGCAGAATTATCAAAAAAGGGTTAATAATAAAGGAGATCACAAAAAACAAACTCAATATTCTTTATAATATTTTTCTATAAAACCGAGATTCCATGTCTACATAAAGTATGGAGTGTTATTCGAGTTTTGTAGAGTTTTGCTGAGTTTTTGCTGAAATCCTTCAAAAAGGCGAATAGAGTCTTGGTACATTTCGTCATCTTTTTTGGTAATGGTCAATATTAATTCGCGACATAGTAGAGAGTTATCTACCAGCAGATAACTGTTTTGCTTGTTATATTGTAGCTGCGTGCGTAATGGCGATATTTATCAGCTAACTGTTAACCAATCAAAATATATGCAGTGACTACAATGTATACCAGTTAATATGATCACTATAAGATAAATATGTATAATTGTATCTGTATTTCAAACGAACTAAAATATCTCACAACAGAAACGTGAAAGCAAATATCTGCAAAGAACTTTGAATGTTCTTTAAACTGTTTTTTTATCCGCAAAATTACCTTTGTTCTACATCTAAAAATGATATTTTATCTTTTGTAGAAAATAATCCCGAAGAAACGTTAAACTCGCACATGTTTTTCACGGTTCATGTTTACCAGTACAGAGTTGATAAGGTTGCAGGCAAGATGGGAGGTGGGTACCCTAACATAAATTCCTAGAATTTGACACGCGCTGCGCAGACTCAAAAGTCAAGGGGGACACAAATAGGATGGCAATTCTAAAGTAATCACCATGGGTTTAAACGGTGGTGACGGAATTGTTTTGATTTTGTACTTGTTAAAAAGTAGAAGTAATTCACTTGAGACAAAATAAAAAACTCATTATTTGCATATTTGCTATAGTCAATACAGCGCGTGATACTATGAACAGCGTTGCCATAATTTCCCAAGCATTTGGTAAACTGTGTGTATCTTAACATCATTGTACCAGATGATCTCAGAAAAGGCAAAAGTCCTAGGACTGGCTATACTACATGCTGACAAAATACTATACTTCCGTTTCAAATCGAGGTTGGCAATTCAGAACTTCACTGATACATTTGTTATAATCAGTATTCATTGCCAACCTTGCTTGCAAGCTATTGTTTATGTTCACTGGATCAAATTCGGGAAATGTCTATTTAATGTCGAAAACGTCGTTACTTGCCAAAACTGACATAAAGTTAATTTCGAACGCTATCGGTTCATCGTAGTTTCTTGGAGAAATTTTTGTCTATCGTTGTTGTGCACAATGCCGACATGAAGCACCATTAACATGGGGTACTTTTGTAGAAATTGTCAATATATTAAAACTCGTTATTTTTCTTTTAAGTTCATGGCGGTCGATCACGTCTTCATCTCATCGACTTGGCAAGTTGTGAACGTTTTAGTGCGACGAAAAAGGAGGCCAGTTGCAGTTCAATGTCTTTAAATGGTCTTGGCAACGTAATTATTGCTCTGATTAATGGCGCGAAACATGTACCACACAGGTAAGTGATATAGCCTACCACTTGTCAATTTAGCCAATAAAACGTAAAATACTTAACAATTACTGAATGACCTCGCGCATAACTATAAAGATATAAAGATTAATTACGCCTGAGGTTTGAAGTATCAACTGCAAAATCCAAAATAACTGTTTGGTTATTTATTTAAAAGATGAAAAAGCAGTATGTCGGCGTAAAAGTTTGTGAGTATCACAGCAAAGTTTAATTTCCTTGCTCTCTTATATCTTAACTAATCCACCTTGGTATGCTCCAGTTACCGCTCCAGTATGATCCTGATATCCAGTTGCCTTGCCAATTGCACTATTTTTGCCCTGCCAATTGCATTTTTTTAGTTTGTGGGGGTTCACACCCCCACATCCCACCCACCTTACGTTTCGCCCCTGATGACGAAAATATAGAAATAGAAATACAAAAATATATAATGATCTCCTGATTGCCCTCGAACGTATTTTATAAGTTTCCGGTGTAGTTAAGACTGCACCGGAAACTCTGCAGGTATTTGTAACTGATGCCATTTGTAATTAAACCATGAGACTCGAGCCTTTATAAACTACTAAACATTAATTTGTTTACTACTAGGGACAGTACCTTGACCAGGTTACTCAGAGAATCTTTAGGAAGTACGACATGTCGCGCCACAATGATTGGTCATATTTCACCTTCCATTCCTTTCTACTCTGAGTCCTTGGCTTGTGTTCAATTTGCTTCCAAGATTCATCGCTTACGAAGGAAAAAAGGAGGAAAAGTAAATACATGTATAATTATAATATTAGACATTTCACTTTGTAACAAATTTACAGGAAATGTCGAAGCATCTGGAGGAAACGTCGAGTGTATAATATATAGATTTTAAAGTGCCTATCTTACTAAGGGGCTGATTTCCTGATCCCGGTTTGCCCGGATGCAATGAGGCGTGAAATCATTTTGATGTATGGGAATAAGTCAGTAAGTTGACTGGGAAAGTTAACACGAGCATTATAACACTGAATTCATGTGAATAAGATCCGATAATTTGAGGGAACAGCTTAGGATGATGAGCGATTTGACGACTTTCACCGTGTCAATGTAAGTATAAGCATGATTTTGTTACTATTGGAGCTTA
>JAOBAZ010109441.1:0-11402 GCA_026546875.1 Pteroeides caledonicum | reverse complement strand
GTGTACAGAATATTGTCAAGAAAAATTAGTAGAGCACAATTAAGCTTTATTTTCGGTCTTAAAGTAATATACATCGTGATGTAAATAATAAGTTTTGTACATGTACATGTCTACACCCTCTCTGTATATCTCAGTATGACTACGCAATATTTTATTCAGTTAAACGTCTATTTAATGTAATTTTACGGTGTCTGCCCAAATACAGTGGCAAATTAAACATTGTATGTTTAAGAGCAAGCAGGAGAAATAGGCGCGAGAAGAGGTGATGATGAAACTCGTTAAACTCCACTTAATTCTCCTGCGTTGTTCTGATTAATCGAGTTAAGTGCGTCTCCTGTTTGGGAAGATGAGCAGCAGCATCGCGAGGCAACGGTAATTATTTTTGTCCATGTTTGCTGACAACCGACACGACCAAACGCTGAAATTAAATTAGACAAAACTCAATGTCCAAACGTCGTTAAGATTATCTCCACTCGTAAATACGATCGCTAAACGCGTACACACAAAGACGTCAATCAATTAATCATTCAATTAGATCGTACACCAGATTAGATTTTAAGTGCAGCGCGAACCTCGAGGGTCGTGCAAGATAGGCGCGCCAAAACCCCGCCATAAAAGCCCAGGCTGCCTGGGAAGTGATCGAAGAAATTCAATACTCTTGAAGGTGTCCGTGAGACGTGTTATCCCTGAACTAACAAGGCGAGTGGAAAGTCAACAATATAATAAGCTAATAGCTTGTTGAACACTTGCAAATTTCTCTTAGAAGCAATTACTGTCACCTGTTATTAAACAGCGGTCGAGCTCGCGAAGGAGCAGGCAGCAAGCCATACTCTGGTTAAAGCTAGTCCCCGAACACGAAAAACAACACAACTTTCCTGTCAAAACGCAAACGGCAAGACTATCGCTCACACCTGAAGTGTCACGCCAACTGTTGTGAAGTTTGTAAACAAGGTGTCAAAATTTTGAAAAGGTAATACTCGATCGCAATTGCAGCCCATGAAAAGCGAAACAATTACAAAAGTTCGATGAAGAAACCGTGTGAAACGGCTCCCCATCGCCGCGATCCATCGTGTGTTTGCACAAGGTATAAGAACTCGATGGTAATTTATTCGCACTGTTCACACTACAATCAGCATGAAGCCAGGTGAAATTTCTTTGATAAATTGAAATATCGCTTAACACGCTTCTGTATTGTCCGAATTGTTCAAAGTTGATGGAATTCATTTCCTTCATTAATCTTCGGGAAACACGGGTCTAATCGCAAAGCAGGTTGATGAAGTGGCAAGTGCCAAAAAACGCTCAGCTAATTGAATCTTTCCTCCACCGTGCGACCGTGGACGACACAAAGAAGTCGTTTCGACTGGCCATCACGCGCGCACGCCACCGCCAAATTTTCGCGTAGTTTTTTAATTAAATCTCGCCTTAATTAAAATCTACGTGGTATTATTTGCGCCATTCTCCCCTCACCGGCCTCATTCTGTGTATTCACGGGCATTATTCCGTCGCTGTTCTATTGCCCCAAAGCGTGTTTCAAATCTTCTATTGATATTTGCATTTAGCTGTATATAAACAACGATGCGCCGGTCATGCGATTCATTGTCCGAAGGTGACCAACAAGAGACTTGCTTTGTGACGACCATCGCTACTCCGATGAGAGAACTCCACACACCGGTCGAGGACTTCGAGAGGGAGAGAGCCTATTTCACCATGATAGAAGGTAAGCCAAACAATCTCCTCTACTGATCAGCCCCGGACAAACGCGGGTCAATGGGCCTCCCATTAAACATCGTTACCTAACTAAATAGAATGAAATTGCCGAGCGATTTTCAAGGTGGGATTCCCAGCTTCCTCGCTTTATACTATAAAAATATTAAATCGGCTAAGCAATCATAGCCTATTACAGCAAGAGGGCTTGTGGTGTCCCCAGGTTGATCGCGTAGACGACCCGCGCGAGTTGATTAAAACCTCATAGTTGAACACAAATATAACTCGCGACGGTGATCTTAATATTATATAAATGTAGTTAACCCGCTCTAACGCTTTTAAACAGGGCTCGAGTAGATTCCCTTTGAAATTAATGAATCAAATTGATGGAGTTCGGCGGGCATCCTCGACGCCTTAGTTAGATTAAGTTCGCGTGTTATTAATTCATCGCTATCCATCGCGGCAAACTGCTGGCAGCTGGCTGCCGACGAGCTGTCCCTATTCAAACCTCGCTCTGGCTTGATGTTCGGGAAGTTCTTCAAAAAGCCGCGCGGCCCGTTTAATGTGGCGATCCCGACGAGTTTAATATCGAGGTCGCGTTGCGATTGGCCCACCGTGGCTCTTTAAATAAAACGCTATTTATTAAGCTCCGTTTTGGTCTCTATATTGTTTCGCAGTGTTTACTTTTGATCATCAACAAGCCAGAGCCTCTCGCCGAGATCATTTCCAATCAATAATAGCCGTCGAGACAATACCCAGTCGTGAGAGTATTTGACCAAGTACTCGCGCTCGAGTGCTGCGTATACACACACGAGTATTCTAACTACGTCGGTACGAGAATTGCTAGATTGTTTTGCATGAGATGTATACGTTTGCATAACAAAAGGACGTGAGAGGTCGTTAAAGCATCGCAATTAAGTACAAGGAACTAACAATTGTGTTGGTCTGGTCTACGATCGAGGATCTTTTGATTTGGGTAACGGGTCGGTGGAGACCCACTGCAGTGACGCACGTGCTGTATACCGACAACGTCATGAGCTTATTCTCAATGGCTGCACGAGTTGGGCATTACACGCAGATGGTGCAGCAAAAGCACCATAACTTTTAGCGACTGCGTGAAGTTACTTGTATTGAATGTTGGCAAAAACACAGCGTTGGCGTAAACCGCGCAGGCCAGCCAAACACCGAGCACACACAAAAACAAACGACTTTGGCCGACCGCGCGATTTCAAACGCAAAAAGTACTACGTAAACAGAAACTTGTGTTTGCAGGAACATGTGTTCTTCGATTAGAGCAGGCACGCGAAAAACAAAGCACGCGAGGCAAAAAGGGCGAGAAAAACACTTGTACACACGCCTAAATTTGCATGGGGGAACCTTTCGAAGTACATGTCCTCGAAAAGTGGGAGAATAACGATATTGTTTTAATTAGTAATTAATATTTTATTAATGGTAATAGCAGCGGTGGAGAGAGCCACTGTGGCTCCCCGACTGGTCTCGCTGAGGCAACATTTCCAGTGCTTCCGAAAACAAAAAAACGGTGTCTGTTTTGAGGTTAGTGATCATGTCACAACTTGAAAACAAAAAAACAAACGGACGTGACTTATGGGCGCGTCCCAGAAACCCATGCATAGAGAATCGTAGGGTAACCCTCGGCGGTATTATCATGCTGACGTCGCGAAAAAAAAACAAATTACACAAAGAAAGCGTTACATATGGAAAGTAAACAGAAGTTGACAAGCTCGATTTCGGCCGCTGAGTTGTCTTTCTTCGCTCGTGACTACTCCTTTCAATTCCTGGGGAGAAACGAGTCGGGGATAAGAAAGCGAGTAATAGCGAGTGATTTGCACAGTGCCCTCATCTTCAATTATCACAATTAAATATTAATCCTTCGTGATTTGCTTGTACGTTCTTCGTTTTCCTCGCCTGACACCTGACATGGTCTTATTAGAAGCGAGACGAGGGCGTGCGCTGATTGGACAGCCAAACCGGTAGATATTAATTCCCATATAATAAGCTCGCTACAAAGGCGCACCGAAACCTTGAGCCGGATCAGAAGATTAAGTATGGACCCGACGGTAGTGATGGCTCAGCCAACGGACGAGTTAGTCGCGAGCAATGGCGAAAACTGTCCCAGCTCCTTGCTGGATCTCGTCCCGAGCCTCGAGCATCCCATTACAGCAATCATCTCGAACCACGGTGCGTTGAAGGAGAGTTAGTGTAGCCGACTTAACCAAATGCTCATTTCCCTGATCTAACTTGCACAGTAATTTCGTCCATTAGTGTCGTCTGCAGCGAAATCAACGCTGCTAATGATATTTCAAGGACGCATCTCGTTAATTGAATACTTTTACTTGTTCTCAGATAATGGGAAATCGCTCGATATGGATGGCAAGGGATCCCCGACGGAGATTAAGCGAGCTTCTGCTGCTGCCGGAGTTGACACGGTCGTGGTGTCGAACGAGGAGGAAAACAAGCACTCCGAATCGCAGCTCTCTAAGCAGAAACGCCACAGAACGCGATTCACTCCAGCGCAGTTGAACGAACTGGAGAGATGCTTTGCAAGGACCCATTATCCTGACGTGTTCATGAGAGAAGATCTGGCCGCCAGGATTGGACTGACCGAATCAAGGGTCCAGGTAAGGTCATATAGCTAATGTAAGCGAGTAATGTACATGTGTAGTTGTACAAAATACGGTTAAGCCAAACACAAAGAAGTAACATCCGCACAGTAACATATACGATATCCGTTTCAATGAACAGCAGTATACTGTCTTTTACCCAAATAAACAGCAAAGCAGCAAGTTCGCGAATTTTATCTCGTTAAATGTTTAGCAAAAAAAACAAGCGTCTTTAGAAACCCATGTCCACAGATAGTATTATCACATTAAATAGTTTAGCAAGCAGTCTATGGCACGCTATCGGATGAAAACCATGACTGTAGGAACCAAAACGTAGCACACGAGTGCAGCAGTTCTGGTGAGCAAACGATGTATCTTTCTCATTGTTCAGTCTACATAACTGAAAAACCGTTCACGGTCACACAGCATACACTTTAACTACTCATGGTTTGAAGGAGTAACTAGATCAGTTAAATGTTCGGTAATTGGTTTCTCTTCTTAGAAATTGCTTCTTTAAACAGCGAAGATTAAAAAACGAGATGAGTGGCTTTAAACCATTTGATAGACAATCAACTATAATATATAGATCCACTTGAATTGGGCTCATAGTTGCCATGGGCCAGTCTGGCCGCAACGACCAAATGCTTTTGAGGAAAGACAAAGCCTTCGAAAGACTAGAATGATAGAAGTGATTACGATAACTGCACGATTTGCTATACCAGATAAAACTCTATATAAAAATACCTGTAAAATAGTCATTGATTGTTGTGACTAAAACTACCCAAAACATAAAATAGACAGAGTGGGACAAAGCACTCCTGTAAGATGTGATAACACTCCAGTTAGAATAGCCCTGTCTTAAAAACAGCCAACTGCAACTTAATTTTAAAAATTAGTTAAAGCAGAGAATTACAACGAACCTATTTGGAAAGCTTTTATAACAATTCAAGTAGAGTTCACGAATATCCCTAAAATAATCGCCCAGTTAGTTTTACCTTCAGTCAGAAATAGCTTGTTGTCAGCAGAAAAGGCTTGAACGCACCATTTAGATAAACTGAAGCATGACAGATGAAGTAAAAGACGCCTTCTGAGGAACCGTAAAGATTTTGGTTAAAAGAAATAATTTGTTTTATGAGACCTATGTTATAATAGTAACTAGAACTGCAAGAATTTGTGACTTCTTGTGGCCAAATCAGACAAAAATAAAAAAAATAGACAAAACAAAGCAAAACAAAAACGCTTGTGCAAAATAGACATAAGTCTGAAAGTATTACATTTGTTATAGAATCTTCTCAATAGATGCACCTGCAAAACTTCAGGTTACCGACTAAAATGTCCCCAGTATGACAAAAAATTGTAAACAAAATGTAGCATAGATTAAAACTCGTTCTTTAGTCTAAAAATGGGTGCGAGGTACGACGAAATAGTTTCCATAGAAAAACCTCCAGTTGGACTTTCCCTAACATAAACATAGCTTCTTACAACTGATCGCCCTGGATAAGTTAGAATGACCTCTATGTGGGCAAAAGAGGGACATAACAGCCTCAAATCTCAAAGCCTACTAAACTCGTGAACATAATGGCTACATGGGTTTAATTTTAAACACGTGAACACACGGTTGAGTTTTAGTGAAAATTGTTCATATGTTTTATCCAATTACACGGTCATCATGGCAGTGTTTTTAGACACATACGTTTGCGAGTAGACTGAGAAGAGTTGATAAAAAATGACACTTGTGCCAAACATACATTACAAGTGGAATTAGTCTCACAAGGAGGCATCCATTGTATTGTAATAGTTTTGTTTTGCACAAAACATTTCGCCACTAACACAATTACGCAAAAAACAACAACGGAAATCGTTGGAAATGCTTTGAAAAACTCGCAGGCACACAGCGAACGGGTTGTTTTTCTCCAATTCGCAGACGTGTAGGCGATAACAGCCCCGCCGCTACAATTGGCCAGGGTTCGTTTAATAAAAAAGAAACAAAACAAAAAGGATTGTTGGGACTTTCGGAAGAGGATAACCCAAAGCCCCCGCTGTTAAACATTTAGCACGTTTTTCTTTTTTAATTTGTCTCTGGAATTGTATCTCTGTTGAACCCGACACCCGAACGCAATCTGGGTTGTATGTTGCTGTTGTGGTGGCTTGACTAGTGTGTTTTAGTTAAGCTTAGGAGTTAAGATTTCGGCGAGATATTGAAGTCGTGTTGGCTTGTTAACTTGTACCAACGATGTGCTGCTTCCACATATCGCTTCTTGTACGGAGCAAGCGGCACGCGTTAATGTACACTGCCCGTTTATAGAAGCGGACAGCCTCAGACGTCCCAACAGAAAAGATCCACGAGATCAAAATAAACCGTCTACAACTTCTATATACCAAGTGAAACACGTTAGCGTTTTCATTTTACACATTTTTTGTTATATTACGCAAACAAAAAACCCTTTTAGACGAAAACCATAAAGTATAAACGGCTTAACAAATGGAGGTGATCTCTTCACAACCGGTTAACAAGACAATATATGTTTAAAATAAAACGTTAATTTAAATAGATTACTTAACAAAACGTGATAAAGTCGCACTAAAAAACTCGATTGGCGTGCATTTGGGTGTATTTGTAAACGACCAAGTTCACCGCTGGAGACGTGTTCTAGTTAACGTCCAATTCACATCCCGTGTGCAAATGTCTCTGAAATATACTACGCCGCGTACTGAAAGAAACGATTGCGAACACGTAGACTCGACGAGCTCCAAAACGATTTCGCTACAAAAATGTCAAATACAGATCAATTCGTATAAAGGTGGCAGAAAGCTATTCTCGGGTCTCGCCAAAGGCGGCGAGTTGTCAAAGGCCACAATGTTTGTTTAGAGTTTCCATACGATAGTGGCGGTGGCGAACGTGTGAAAGTTTAATAAGCGTTGCGAGGTTGGTGCAAGTATGAAAAAACGGTGATTAAATCCGCGCGAGGCTTTGTCGGTGCATATAATGCACAAATAACACCGACTTGTACTTAATCTGGGCCTGGCAAGAAGACGGACAGCGATTCGGGTGTCGGAAATACGGAGGATTGATGAGCATACGCCGCACCGTTGTCGGGTCTCTTTTGACCGAAGTAAAGACAACAAGAAGCTCCTGCGCAAACAGGACAACACTAGACGTTTTTGATATTATATACATATATATGTATATAAATATATATATATATATATATATATATATATTTATATCAAAGGACCAAACGCCACCATGTCTCAAAGCGATACAAGCACAATAAAACGCCAACAAATAACGCCAGTAGAAACAATTAAAAACTTTTCAAACAAGAACCAAACCACGACAACATTTGTAAATGTCTGCCACTAAAATGCGTTTACTTAAAATATCACAAAAAAACTTCAAGGAAGTGCAACCATTTTGACGCACTCGAGTTTCGCTTACTACAATAAAAGCACTCTAAAGTCTCAGCCCCAAAGCAGCTAGGCAGATATTACTGTTGAGAACAAAACAATACCCGAGATAGTTATTGTTTCCGATTGCTGTGTATAATTAAGTTTTTGATGGTAAAAGTTGATTAATTATTAAACTCAGCACATTAAGTTTTTCACACTTTAAAACCGCTATATATGTATATAATAAGGCACTCGAGAGTTCGGTTAGGAAGATCTGAATTGCTGTATTGAGAGAAACGGAGAAATATTGGAGCGGAGGGTCGATGGTCTGTTTGTTCCTGTCTCGCCGTTATTTAACCTTGTCGTTCGTGTCAATAAAACAGTGTTGCCATAAATAGACGAAGGGAGATAGACTAGCCTATGTAGAATGTTCTAGAACACTGTCGAGCTCTTGTACACCGCAAAGTGAATAAATTGACTGATGTGCAGTTTCGTAAGATCACTTGCACGTTCAAATGGCGGCACATCATTTTTCAGACATGAGCTCGACAAATACAGTGCAATACAAAAACACGCACCTATACTGCACAAAGGGAGTGTGTTACCGGTAGCTGGAATTAAATATATAATTCAATACCAGGCAAGCTAAACTGATTACATATTTTCGATACAACTATACTATATTAAAGAACTATACTATATATAGTTCGATATCACCAGCTTGCTTGGACGAAGCAGCTACAGCACAATGTAGCCAGACCTGAATATCTTTTAACACCAGTCATAGTAAATTGATTACATATTTTCGATATACAACTATATATTTCGATAGAACCAATCTGCTTCGATGAAGCTGCTGCAATGCAAAGACAGTCTGCCAGACAGATAAGAATGTATTTTAACACTAGCCAAAACAAATGTATTACATATTTTCGATATACAGCCATGTAATTTCGATCTAACTAGTTTGTTTTGAAGCAGTTACAGCACAAAGTCAAAGAGAGTGCGCTCTCCAAACTTGAACTTATATTAACACCAGTCAAACTAAACTGATTACATATTTACAACATTACGTATTTACAATACAACTGTATTTCGATATAACCAGTTTGCTCTGATAAACCAAAACGAACAGTTAGCAAAACGTCTCAAGTATTTCACATTTAACTTAGGAATTCGCTGTGTGATTTTGCCTCAATCTTTCACATGTGGCTTAAACATATTGAAACATGCATTTCACACAATTTCTAACATATGCCGTGTTCTATATAATTCATATAAAATTTCTGCTTATGTGATAAAGAAACAAACCAAAAATATTTGCTGGATGAAATGCACAACGACAGTAACTTCGAATAAAGTAGAGTGTCATTTTTATTTAGTCATCATCAGGAATTAAATTTAGTCATCATCAAAAATCTGATGATTATACTAAACAAAGTCGAAACAAAGAACAAATATAGAATACTTCATGGAAAATGCGCGTGTATGGTTTTTATTCACGAGTTGTGACGTATAAATAAAACGAACAGGCGAGGAACGAGTTTTATGATACGAAACAACGAGTGAATAAAACCTGTACATAGCATTTTCCATAATGTTTTCTGTTTATTATATACATATTGAGATATTAATAACATTGCTTGCAAAACTTTTTTCATTTGAATCAACTACAAATTGCATATAATTGAAACACACTATATATAATGTACAACTAAATTAAACTTAAAAAGAAAGCGAATGCAAAAGTCAAAACTCCTTGCGAATCCCAACCAAGACAGAAGTCCACTCCCTGAAAAATATACAGTGAAAAAATATATCGTTCGTCCAATCAGAACCGCGAACGACGCGATTTGGCGGTGAAAAAACAACGTTCGCCTCCCTTATTGGCTGAAACCAGTAAACACGCTGATGATTTACTGAGTAGCTTTTCGATGAGTAGCACTCCATAGCTATATAATAAAAATGCTTACTATTTCCGAGTTAATGTTGTGTATACCCAAAATATGTTACTGGACCTGTTTTGGACTGATTATATTACAAAAATTTCACATTTAAGTTCATATATGAAATTATATACGGAATTGGAATATTTTCATATATAAAAATACCCATTTCATATAAGAAATCAAAAATTTTCATATATTAAATACAGTATTCGAAGATTCATTTCATATATTTTTCATATATGAAAACGAAATTTCATATATGGCATTTTTATGGAACAGTTTAATATATATGAAAGTAATTATATTCGTATATGAATTCATATGTGAAATTTTTGTAAGGCCTATAGTACAATATACACCACGAGTAGTCCAATTAAATGTAACCAAAATGATGTATTGAATGCACGCATAACCAATGTACTGTAATTTAAAAAGAAACATTCTGTGAATAAGAAGTCCATCTATTAATAAGTATAAAAAATTCGAGTTTAATGCGAATCCATCATTAATATGAGGAAATAATTATAGCAAGGAGGTATTTTTCGACATCACACTGATGATGAACTCGTATTAAATTCGAAATGTCACTGCATGCCATAATTGGCTTCTCTCATCTCTCTCGAAACATTGAGTCCAAGTTTTATTCGGTTACGTTCGTATTTTTTATATAGACTTCATTAAGTCATCGGTTCCAAATGGCTGCAGTCCCATGCACAAAATGCATGTTGAAATACATCAAAATGTGAACAAAATTCATGTTGAAATGCAGAAAAATATGCATTTCAACGCAGCGCATCTTATATGTAATACTTCAAAGGAAGCTACATTGTGGTTAACATCTTCTGTTGAATATAATGAAATTACTATAGGATATGTTATATATGTTCTATAGACTTATTATTGGACATGATATAATTGAATATATTATACACGGATAATGCATTTATTATACTAAAATAAACATTTTCTAAGAGATTGTACAATTTATGAACATGCGTATGAGCAATATATTTACATGTTATGATGCATACGATAATAGATACTCGCCATAGACCATTCTTTCTTAAATATCAATAAATTTCAAGGTTTCAAGCCACAGAGTTGTATTCAAAACATTTAAAATACATTTTAACAGGTAAAAACACCTCATTTATGTATATCTTTATATATGTTATAAATATTAAAGCCCAGCTTTAAATACGCAAGAAAACCATTGTAAAAATGGTTTCTCTGCTTCTTCTTTTTAAATGCGATGGTTTCCCTGCGTATTTTAAGCTGAGTTTTAATATTTATAACAACAATAAACGGCTTCCGCCTGGTAAATATATTTATATGTGTACATATCTCGAGTCGCATTTGAGTATAAAGGCGTCTTTAGACGAAAATTAAGATAAAGGTGTCATAGTTCTGCCGCAATTATTAAGAATAACTCATGGAATTAAATAAAGTTAAAAAAATGAAATCTGTTCATTTTGTCAAAAACTCAAAAGAAACTTTTATCTTCCACACGTCTACTTTTGACTATTTATAACTCCACTCTGCTGTACACATACATGTATATGTATATTGCATATAATTTTTCAAAACGCTGCAACTATGCCAGAAGGTTTTAAGTTATGCTGCCGATTGGAAAGAAACAAAAGTATTTTTGAAATTGTTATTTTAAGTGTAATTTAAAACCCCTATTTACCTATATAGCCATGACGATAAAATCTATATAGTAAAATTAAAGTATAGT
>JAOBAZ010109219.1:0-11405 GCA_026546875.1 Pteroeides caledonicum | reverse complement strand
TGTTTACATTTTTAAATTGAAAACCGTTAGCGGTCCGGTTGAGCGGTCCGGATGGGAAAAACCGGACCGGAAACGAAACAATTTGATAGACTGAAACGTGTAGATACCGGACCGGAAAAAGTAAACGAGATTGTTTTTTTCCTTATGTTAAAATTTCACACTATTATTGTAGCTGTGGTTCTTATCATTTTTTCCATTTATTTATGCTCGATACCGGCAGTGCATTCTCGTAAAATATACACAGTGCCTCTTTCATCTTTTTTGTCATGGTCAATTGGTTTGACGTACAATGATTTCGACAATAGTATTGCAATAAAAGCCAAGATATCACCAGAATTTGTTTGTCTTGTACTTTTAACTTAAATTTAGTGTTTACAGGAAGATTTTCAGAGTGTTTTTTTTTCGCTGATAAGAACATGCATTTTGCGGGATATGCATAGTTGAAAAGGTCTGTAACCAATCATACCATAACTGCAGCTGTTGCAAGTAGTTCGTTTTACGTGTACAATATAATAAAAGCTTTATTGCTGAATTTATTGTCGTAAATATTTACAGACATAAATAATAGAGAACACCTTTTTTGCGAAAGCTATTAAATATTTTATTGTTGCATTGCAGGTGTGTTTTTCATAAAAAAAATATTATATTTTTATTAAAAATTGATAATTATAGTAACTGTGATACAAATCGTTAGTTTTAAAAATACCCAGACATCAGAGTTCTAATCTAATGAGTCAGTATTTTTCCATATCTCTCTATATACCTGTACATGTACAGTGCAGCTCAGAAAAAAGTTAATCATTGAAAAGCGTGCAGACGTTTGAAGCGCGTTCAGAACGCGTTCAAAATGATTTTTTACGCTGTTTTGAGCCGCCTTAATGCGAAGATCTTTAATATATTCATTCGGCCAATATTTATATAAGACATCCATGGCTTCAGTGCTCAATCTTCAGATTAAAACAATGGCGAGTTTCTAAAGGTTTTGCTGTCTTCAGGACACTTTGTAGAAGTCGGTGGTTTTAAGGCATGGCTTCATAACAAAGTTCAACTTTATACGGAAATTTGAAATAGAAATACATGGAAACATCAGAAATTGTGAAAGCGTTACGTTAAATTAAAATAACAATAAAGCTAAGCTCTTTTTTTCCCGGTAATTAACCTTTGACTGTATTCTTTTTTTATCTCAAGTAGATCTTGCCATTATCAGTCATTTTGTTTTCATGTATGTCAGGTCTTCATTGCTTTCTGTAATCTCGACAAAGATACTTTTTTTCTCAATGTATGCTTGGCAGGTTCTAAGGTGTTTGTAAACTGAGAGTGAGACAAAAGCCAGACGATATTAGGGTTCTAGGCAAGCAACGGCGACGACCGCAAGCTTAGTAATAAATTTAAAAGAAACTGGCGAAGAAATTACTGTATATAGCGTTAAATAAAAGCGGCGTGTAGGAATCAAGAAGCATTGACAGTCTGGATAAACGCCGAAAGAAACATAAAACCAGAGTTGATACATAGCTCAAGGTCTAATATAACAGCCAATAGGTCTTTGTTTAACCCTTGGACGCCTAATTTTTATTTTCTTTTGTTCATTGTTATCTCTTTGTCCTTGCTTTTGTTTTTACTTTTGTCGTATTGTTTATGCATTGTACTGACGGGTCGTTTGCGACCCCTACCGGCGGAAAAGGGTTAAAGTGTAGATGAAACGAAAATTATTATTGTTATCTGAAAGATCTCTTTCTCTTATCTCAGTGAAAGATGGTTTTGTAGTACTATTTTCAACACGCGTAAGCGTTTTTGAACTAACTAAATTTCTAAATACGGACAACTTGGTTGAAAATACGAGGCACAGCCGAGTTTTTTTTAACTAGCTTGTCCTTATTTTGACATTTAGTTCAGGAACCCTTACAAGTGTTGGAAATAGCTTCTCAAACGAACTAGTATTTTACGAGAAAGTCTACCCTGAATTTGGCTGGTGTTCTGGAATTAAATTTCTAAATGCGGCATTAAATATGCATTTCTTTTGTGTTTGTTTTATGAATTATTAATGAGTTTGAGAAAGTTATTTTTAATGTTTTGTACTAAGTGTATACACTAATTGTTGTTAAGGATGCGTTCGCAACACATTCTAGAACGCGTTTCAGATGCAATCGGAAAATTAGGTTACTTCTGATTATTGCAAGTATGCAACAGAAATGCTTTCCTCATGTATTTCGCAATAGTCATGAATTTCGCTTGTCGCCAGGATCTTCGCTATCTTCATCGTCGTTTAACATCATGTCGGCCATATTTACAAACAAATCCTAGCTTTTGAGCAGGTTAGGCCCGCCAAAAAGGGAATTGAAAGTGGAATTACCCGCCCTCCCGGGCGCGAAGTGGGAAATTCCACTTTTTATAAATGAAGCAATCTGATTGGCTGAAAAGCCTTTCACAGTGGGCCGATTTTTCTCATCCGGCCCGCTTTTTCTCAAACGGCCCTCGCCCTTCGGGCTTGGGCCGTTTTCAAAACCAAGTGCACAGTTTTTCTCACCCGGATTTTGCAGCTGGTAAATAATATATATATATATATATATATATATATATATTCAATGGCCCGGAAAAATATACCAAGGGTTGAAAATCGTAGGCCATGTAATTTCACAAATAGTCGTACCGTCACGTGGTAGTGCGCGAGCCTTCTGATTGGGCTTAATATGAGGTATAATATTATGAAATAACTATTGTACGTATGCAACAGAAATGGTTGCCTTATTGGCACAGTTCACGGGCTTTCCCCGCGAGCCGGGACAATAGAACGCTCATTGGTGTTTGTTCTGTTTTCACATCTTGTAGATATGAACATGGCCCTAGCGAAAGAATCAGAGGTAGATTTGGACCACCAGACCCAAGGTACGGTACTCATATCACGAACTTTGTGTCTTGGCAAAAAATGCTGAAGTCTGAAAACTCTGTAGTAAGCAGAGGATGTGGCTAGTCAGTCCTCCCAGGGTCATAATATAAAATGCATGACTATCTTCGAGTAACAAACCATACTTGAATTGTATTCTGATACGATATTAAGTTTCAAAATTAGGGTTAGCGGTAAACGCATATCCGGCCATCTTGGATATGTTGGAGGTCCCTTGTATGTATGATGTATGATGCACTCACTGTTCTCACTTTTTAAGAAAATTTCCTTAAATTATGCTGTTTCTATGGGGGGTGGTATTAGTTATAATGAGAAAATTATGCATTCTTTTCAAAAGTTCATTGTGGTCATATTTCTCAACACCCCTCCCCCCGTAGGAACAAACGAATTTAATTGAGAGAGCGCCGATTCCAACACGAAAGCCTATTTGGTGTTTCTTCAGTTATCCAGGCAGCGTTACCACTTACATGTAACTGCTTTGATAAAGAACTTTCTAGTTGAAACCTTAATATATACCTATTTCATACTCAAACTTATTGTCAGTTTTAAAGATTTGACCCTGTACCATCAGCTGAAAAACATCGCAACGCACGTAGAGACGTCAAATCCTGACTGTTTTGTTCGGAAATTGCTTAAAATAGCCGAAATATAATTTATTGGTGATAATATTACTATGGCACACTTTGATTAAACAACATTTTTTAATTCAATATCAAGCTGCTTCGTTTAAAAGCTGATCTCATTAAAATCTATTTCTAAGCAACAGTTTTGTTTTGTAAACATGATATATCATTTCCCCTCTTCACTTTATCTTGTGAAGAAATTTGTCAATTGTATCCTTTTGTTATTGCTTGGAAATATTCCACTTTTAGAAATGAAAAAAATACATTCGTATTTGCACAGTACATCTATGGCACTTGTGACGTCATCCCGACTCCATTCCGACAAAAGAACGAAAGCAAGATAAGATATGTTAACATTATCGAACCTGGGGTTGTAAGAGGTCCAGTGCCCTAACGATTGTCTCGTACCACCCATGATATCCTACGGCTAACCACTTGTACCACGCGTGCTCCCCTTAATAATAGTAAATGCTCCTAAATTATTTTCGAGGCAATTTTGTTTGATGTGCTGCGGGATATAAGTATAGGGGATCATATGAGAAACGAGGTTATTATATGAGGTTATCATATAGTTTATATGAGAGATGAGGTTATCATATGAGGTTATCATATAGTTTATATGAGAGATGAGGTTATTATATGAGGTTATCATATAGTTCATATGAGAGACAAAGTTATCACATGAGGTTATCATATAGCTTATATCAGAGACAAGGTTATCATATGAGGTTATCATATAGTTTATATGAGAGACAAGGTTATATGAGGTTTTCATATAGTTTATATGAGAGACAATGTTATCATATTAGGTTATCATATAGCTTATATGAGAGCTGATATCAGACCAGATATTTGCGCTAATAATATAACGAAACTAACAATAACCGAGATTCTCACGTACTTGTACTTTATAACAAAACTTGTACTTTTACAATAGCGATATCGTCCCTAGAACATATCGTTTTTATATCCCCCTGTTATCAGCCTGATAAAGTCACACGTATGTGATAAACCGAAGTTATCAACCTTGAATGGATAATTTGGCTACATATGTGGAAGAATTCTTGAATCATTTTTAAAGTCGATCATATCTTGTTGGCAAACTTCTAGACCAGGAGCGAGGGGAATTTGATGTTAGATTACTCCCAAGGGAAGACATATCCCGAGGGCTTTGCTGGCGAGGAATATATCTTCCCGAGGGGGTAATATTTCATCGAATTCCCCGATCGGAAGGTCTATAAATTATATATATCGAAACATTTTGTTGATAAGTCAGATATTGACCCTTGGCGCCTTCGTCTTTTTCGGCCAATAACCGACATTTATATGATTGAGTCAGTATTCTTTAACCTAGGATGTGTACAGGTTACAAATCTTGGAGAAACAATTCAATTGAACTTGTCGATCAAATCTTGTTGGGAAACTCCTCAAAGATATTTACCTCAAACTTCAATCTTGGGCAAAATTAAACGAGGCACCGTGCGTAGGCACCACTAATATTATATCAAAGTAACAGAAGCGTATTAATTGTCTCCCTTTCAATCGATGTTGTTTCCTCAGTAGAATCGCAAGATGATCAGGCTAGTAATATGAAATGAACATTGTTTGAGGGAAGAGGGTTATGGTTATATTGTTTGAACATTGAACTGGAAATGGACAAGATTAAAAAAAGATATATAAATTGGAGTGTTGTCCAGATATTTTTGTTTACGCATCCCTTACAAAAATTTCACATATAATTCCATATATGGAATAAAAAGTCCATATATGGAATAAAAATTCCATATATGAAATAAAAATTCCATATATGAAATAAAAATTCCATATATGAAATAAAAATTCCATATATGAAATAAAAATTTCATATATGAAATTTAGTTTTCGTATATGAAAATTTAGTTTCATAAATATATGAAACAAATCTTCGAATATTGTATTTAATGTATGAAACGTTTTGATTTCATATATGAAATAGGTATTTCATATATGAAAATGTTTCAATTCCATATATAATTTCATATGTGAAGTTATATGTTATATGTTATATAAATTTTTGTAAAGAATATATCAGTAACCGACTTATATCCTGCGTTCTCGGAATAAAACCTATACCTAGTTCAACTTCAGTCGACTCATTATTCAAACCACTTCTAACAATACCACAGTCCAATACAATTACGCCCTTTCCATTTTGCTAACAACATTCTTTGAACCTCTTATGTTACCGAACGATTTAGTTTGTTTTTAAAACTTGGGCAATATTACTTTGAAATGCAGTTTAATAAACTAACGACATTTCGTTGTCTGTTTACTAACTTATTCATAAGGGCGGTAAAGCAACACTAAGACTCCTTTCATATTCGTGACTTACATCTTCGTGATTTGTTTGAAAAACGGTATTATTAAGGTATTAGTTATTCTTGCCCCGGATATGAAGAAAAGGTTTAATTGCCTTGTCTAAATTTATTAGTTTTACTATTCTGATACAAGACGGTATCTATTAAAGTTTCATTATGAGTTATAAGCCTTAAAATACAAAGGAAAGAATTTTTAAATGTATACTAGGCAAGTGTTATCTGGTAATTGGAAGAGATTTTTGTAGGTTTAATGTCGAAGGTAAACCGTGACATCAAGGTACAAAACTGTTAACGACGTGATAAATATTTTTAAAGTAGACTTTCTTGACTTCACTTTAGTAATGTTTTTGGGTCTTTCTTGATATTATCTTTAACAATTACGCGTTACTCAGAGACATTCAATTTTAATGAAATTTTAGAAGAACTTGAAGGAATTGGTAATTGTGGAGACGATGGAAGTTTTTTTACCGTCCAAGAGTGTGAGAATGAACCAGTAACTTTCTGAATTGAGACTAACAGGGTTGTAAATATAATTGTACTTGTAGTCATTTTAACTTGTTCTCATTTGGGTGCAATAATCCTGGTGAAGTTTTAACTTCGTTAGTATAAACGTTTGTTGGGTACCTATTTTGCTATTTTTTCCCGTATTCAAGATATCAAACCTCACCGAGTTTGCTTTTAGGCAACGATGAATTTCAAGGTTTGTGTTTGGGTCACAAAATTGCTTCAACCAGTTTCAAAAAGTTGTATTCATTGAACATTTCTCTTTAAGGGTTAGGACTTTTATTGGTACTTGGTAACACGTTGGTTGGACTTGAGAAATCGACTTGAAATACACCAAGAAATTTGATCTAACTACTTGGGTAAACTTTACCCTTGCTGAAGGAAGACGGTGGACCACCGGAGCTTCGTATTTCTTTCAAAGGAAAACCGGAGTTGTAAAAATCTACAAGGAGTTCCAGATATATTTTAGGTAGTTGAGCGCTGTTGTTAATTAAAGAATTAAAGAAAGTCAATTTTAAAAAGATTTGACTTGCAATCTCTTCTGTTTCTGAAGAACAATTCCTAAAACATCCTCAAAAGAATTAAGACAATGTATTCAACGTCTTAATTTCTAAGAAATATAACGAAATGTATGCGAGACTTATCTTTCTATTTCTGGTAATGTTCATTGGATTTAGTGAAGGTTTTCACAAGGTGCTTAATATCACAATTTTTACTGAAAAGCAAAGAGAAAACAATATCAAAGCCGTTGTTCAGAACTTTTCAAACTCTTCATTTTCAGCCATATTTAATGTTCATGTCTACTCAATCCAAGAAAACCGTTCAGACATCATGTCGTTATTGGAACATTTCTCAAAAATGGATTTCGTTAATTCCTTTTCTTTTGTCATAATGGATTTAGACATTTCATTTTGGTTTATTGAGTTACTATTAAGAGAAACAACAACACTTGTCTTTGATATAAGAAACACATGTTTTAATTCACAAGAAGTAAGTTGGTCTTGCTGTTATTCTATTTCGTTTCATTCCCCATTTCCACCTCTACCTACCTTTATTCTTTCGTTCCCTTCTTTTTTTGCTTTTTTTCATTCTCTCCTTTCCCATTTTTCATTATTGATATTTTCTCTATTCGGGCTCTCCTTTCCATCATTTTCCTTTCTTTCATCTTGTTTTATTTACCAGTACTATAAACCTTTATTTTGTGTTATTCCCAGAAACTTCCATCAAATATAGTTATAATGAAGCCTTCCCTTGAAGAACAAGAGAAAGTAATTCGTCATCTTTTCCAGAGACTTCATTTTAAAGACATCGAAGAATTTGACAACTGTTTTGATCCCACTACGACCTCAAAAGAACATTTAAATCCCTTGACGATCCATCGACGTCTTCATCAGATCAAAACAAAACATTCGAGAGTGATCCATCTAAAATGTCGTGAAAAGATTTCTGAGATTTTTAAGGAAGCTAAAAATTTAGCCTTATCTAATAATTCTTATAAATGGGTTATACCTGAACTGGTCGGTAACGTGACGTCATTTTTTCCTGATAACGTCATGGCTTTGGGTCTACGGTATTCCAGTGACGTGATCAACGTAAAGAGACCAGATTATATAAGTTATTTACAAGACAGCCTAGTTATTATAACGAGCTTGGTAGAAGAACAAAAAGAAATACTTCTGGGAAAATGCAATAAATTTACGAGAAAATTTGTGACACGGTAAGGTTAGTTTCTCCCTCGTTCGCTTGCTTGCTACTTTTCATCCGCCAATATCCACATATTCACCCATTTAACCACCCACCCACCCACCCACCCATACATCCACCTATTCTATCCATCCATCTTCATCTATCCTTCCTTCCTTCCTACCTTCCTTCCTTTCTTCCTTCCTTCCTTCCTTCCTTCCTACCTTCCTACCTTTCTTCCTTACTTCCTACTTTCCTTTTTTCCTTCCTTCCTTTCTTCCTTCCTTTCTTTTTTCCTTCCTTCCTTCCTTCCTTCCTTCCATCCTTCCTTCCTTCCTACCTTCCTTCCTACCTTCCTTCCTTCCTTCCTTCCTTTCTTCCTACCTTCCTTTCTACCTTCCTTCCTTTCTTCCTTCCTTCCTTCCTTCCTTCCTACCTTCTGTTCTTCCTACCTTCCTTTCTTTTTCCCTTCCTTCCTTTCATCCTTCCTTCCTTCCTTTCTTTTTTCCTTCCTTCCTTCCTTTCTACCTTTCTTCCTTCCTACCTTCCTTCCTTTTTCCTTCCTTTCTTCCTTTCTTCCTTCCTTCCTTCCTTTCTTTTTCCTTCCCGACATCCATCCATCCATCAATCAATCAATCCAACCATCCATCCATGCTCTCCCTCTGCCCTTTCCTACCTCATTTCTTTGATTGATATTTTACGTACTTATTTTTATTTTTAGATTTATTTCCAATAAAAAGTTTCAAGGTCACTCCAGAACCATTAAAATAAATAAACAACTTATTCGAACAAATCCGTCGTACGAAATATATGAAATTGTTACTATTTTGGGCCATCGTCGCTGGTTGTCCGTCGGCTCATGGTCAGATGGTAAGATCCGCTCAATATTTATGCAACACAACGGAGACAATTCCTTACCTCAAGTACTTCGTGTAGTAACTTATTATGGCAAACCTTGGGTGAGTCACGCCTCAGTACAAACCAAATCAGACGGAAAATGTCTTGTGGGTCACCTGTGTCACAATTACACCAACCAAAACACATCTACACTAAGCAATAATACTAGCCAAAGTTTTTGTTGCAGTGGCTTTATGATCGACGTCTTGGTAAAGTTGGAGGCCATGCTCAAAGTTACTGCGCATGTCCATTTTGTCAAAGATCGTAAGTTTGGTATGCTTGTCCATAATGGTTCTTCCAGAAAATGGAACGGCATGATCGGGGAACTGGAGAGAGGTGACGCCGATATTGCTTTACATCTTTTGACAATAACCGCTGAAAGGTTGAAAGTTGTCGCATTTTCGCAACCTTATATGGAAGCCTCGCTTGGCATCCTGGTTTCCAGTCTCCCATTCTCGCGCAGTATTTGGGATTTTGTATTTCTTGATACGTTTTCCGTTGGAGTTTGGGTCTGTATATGCGTCATGTGTTGTGCTGTTGCCATAGTGATGTGGCTAGCTGAACGATTGCGCGTGCGCAGACGTTCTCTTCGCAAGCCGCACAAATATCACCGTGTGTTCAATTTCTCAGAAGCGGTGACGTATACTTGGTCACTGGCTTTTCAGAAAGCAGCAGAAGAGATTGGTCCAACGAGTTTGGCTGGTCGTGTTCTGGCTGGATTGTTTGCTAGTTGTGCTATTATTACATGTAGTTCATTTACAGCCAACCTGGCTGCTATCAAAGTAACTGAAAAACGAACCATAAGTATTTCTGGAATACACGACAGCAAGGTAGGATCAACGTAAGATGGGCTGCGCTTTACGACTCAAGGTCATTGTATAATTGTTAAATGTGTGTGTGTATGCGTGAGTGTGTGTGCGTGTAGGTGTGTGTGTGTGTGCGTGCGTGTGTGTGTGTGTGTGTGCGTGCGTGCCACTTGCGAACGCTGTTGTTTACTTTTTATTTTTAAGTTTCAAAATCCAAGTGAAAAGTTTAAGTTTTCAATTCTAAGTGATTCCGCTGGACTGGACTATTTTTTTGATAATACAGACCCAGCTATGAACGCTATGGCTCCTTATCTCCAACGAAATGCCATCAACAATATTTCTGATGCTTCGGAAAAACTGCAGTCGAGGTGAGAACGTCTGTTTGTTCTTTTCTTTAAATGTTATTTTTTTGTTAAATTGTTTTTTTTCCTTTGTTCCTTCCATTTACTCATGCCATAAGTCATCCATCTTTTTTTACTTACTTGTTTACCTATTTTTTCATTTTATTTTTTATGTTTACCTTCTCCCCATAATCACCATCTACTTCCTTTTTTATCCAATTTTTTTCTAGGAAAATACATGCATTTATTAGTGACATTCCTGTACTGAAAACTCTTGCATTTGAGACAAACTGTGACCTTCAGTTAGTAGGAGAACCTTTCTTCTTTTCTGGTTATGGCCTTGTTTATTCCAAGAATTTCACGTGGCGTCATCAATTCTCATTAGCAGTTCTACAGCTTCAGGAACAAGGTTTTTTTGAGAATCTTGTCAAAAAATGGATTCCCCAGCACTGTTTTATTTCTGAGAAACCACTCGGAGCTGAACGACTTGGAATGAATGAAATCGGTGGAAGTTTTTTGTTTTTAATTCTCGGAAGTCTTTTGGGTGGTATACTGCTGACTGCTGAGTACTGTGTGTACAGGTTGTACCATATTTAGTCCCAAGTAAGTGTATATTCTATGTAGTAATACGGCCATCAATTATAAGATGGAGTTAAGTCGGGTGCTCGGCATCGAATTTAGAACTAAATCGACAGTTAAAAGATCTTTACGGTAATTACGTCGCAATTTATAATACTTAAAATACATTTTAGCCGGCGAGCTGAAATTCTTAGCTCGCTTGTAAGGCAATGCTTCTTTCTCGTTAAAAATTCATAGCCACAATTATCTTTTAAAGTGTTTTAAAGTTATAATAACATCAACTTTATCGTTATATTATTAAAATGAAGAATATTAATTTTTAAAATATCCTGATAATGTAGTAATCATAAAATTTATTTAAAACCACTAAAACTTCAAGATGAAAAACAATAAAAGCCTTGTAATTAAAGCAGTTGTAATGATAACAAAAATAATGGCGTTTCATTTCCGGTTATAACCAGTATGGGTCACGTGATACAGTGTCGTCATAGCGAGTTGGAGGTGTAGAAATGGCTCAGGTAAATGGCAAAAAAACTTCTGATATTTTCTCACAGGAACTTTATGCGCGGTTTCTCGTGAATTTGGATAATCTTTATTTCAGTAGCGTGCTGACCAGGGAGGCATGGGGCCAGTGTGCTTAGTACATACTATATATATATTTATATATAGTATGTACTACGTAATGACGTAATACTATAGTATAGTATTACGTC
>JAOBAZ010109108.1:0-11406 GCA_026546875.1 Pteroeides caledonicum | reverse complement strand
TAAGGATCATTGCACTTAGCTATTTTCCAGTCTACGAAGTGATCGTGTCTCACTGATAAAATCTAATAATAGTTTAATTAGGCAGTAATTATCTTCTTTTCCTTAATTCGAAGCAATTTATTCTAACACATTTTTTGTCAATTTCTGGAAATTGAATGTGGGTAGATTGTTCTGACTTCTGCTCGAAATGTCACTATTAATTACATTTATTAATTGATTGGTAATTTTAACAATTTAGCAAGTTCATCATCATCTCACTTTCCTACGCAGTCTAACATTAACGTTAAGCTCCTCGCCTTTCATTTCATCCCGAGGCATGAAAACCACCCCTGGGCTTAATAGTAACTAACTTGAATAATAACTACCAATTTGCCATCGTTCAAAGGCTTTTTCTTGCCTCTACCACGTCAAAAGGTTTATATGCTTCAATATTTTGTAATTCTATTGCCCTATTAATATGCTAGGTGTTGCACTAAATCTATCGTGAAATGTCAAGTAACATCCGACATTCACGATCGTTCTAATCAGCATGTACGTCTTTCTTTCCGATGACGTAACATTCTTTGTCTATGCCCGTGTCCTCCCTGATAACCCCTATCACGGCCCCCACTTATTACTTCCCACGTCAAGAACGGTTCCTCCTACTGCGCTCACAGAAATATCACAAGGCGTGACCCAAATATTGCCGGCCATCGACATAACCGTGGTTTAAAACCTTGCGTTGGTTCGCTTTTATGCATGCAACGTAAGCTGGTGCTTTAGCTTTTCTCCCCTGACTTGCACGCTATTTAGGGCTGCTGTAACGTTTAATGATATATTTTAAAATGGATTACAAAACGCCAACAGAGACGACAGCGATCAACTGAAGAATTGAATTATAGTTCGACCCCATGATAATTTTCCCTTAATTATCTCTCACAGTCAATCTTATTTGAGAACTGCGTATGTATCAGTTATCACAACATTAGTTAAAGTGGAGATCCCTTGACCTTGTGCTAATCTCTTAAGGAAAGACACCCTGACGAGACACGGTTGAGAGAACCAAAAACAAACCCTAATTGGCACCGCAATCTGACGCGTCTTCTTAGCGTGCTAAAATTGGTTGCAGACTTAGCGGAGGTGATACCGCTATAACATCACCGAAGCTTACAGGATTATGACCTAGTTAAGCGTGCATCGCGGGGTACAGAACATAATTATTTTACTTCTAAAGTACGCAAAAGCACGCAAGGTATGCACGTTGAAAACTTAGGAATTATTTGCGTCTACATGATTTGGAAATCTCATTAATTTCTCGCGCCCCGGAAATTGGCCTTGTACACAAGGGGACCTCTAATTGGTGACCTCCTGTATTTGAGGTTTATCCAACCTCGTCGTATTGTCATTAATCTTTATCCTGCTTTAAAAACCTATTAGTATCAAGCTTATCTCTTTATTGACTACACAATTAGGCCAGGACTCGAAAATTCTCATTGGACATGTGAAAAAACGCGCGCGTTGTCTACCAGGTTTACATTGTAGCTTGCGAGTGTCGAATCACATTGTTGTTGTTGATAAATGGATTAAGACTTTTAATAGTTGCTCATTTGGCAATAAGGTCTATTTGAAATGGCTAGCTATGTTGGACAGGCAAACTCGCCGAAAAAGAGATGCCGACTAGAACAATTCACCAGTTTCCGTTTCCGTAATCGTTCTCTTGGTAATCAGCACGTGTAGAAAGTCGTGGGTGGAGAAAAGACAGGAACTGAACCGATGATTAGGCAATGGAAATGTTCATTTAAAAGCACAATGTTACTAAACTATTAAGAGACTCAGATTAGCATCGCACAAGAATCTTGTTAAACGCTCCACTGGTTTCTGCGAGTCAAGACTTAGTATTTTACAGTAGAATTACCTAGTCAGGAATGTCGAAGGTATTGTGTTATTGTTGCCATGTTTACAACTCTTTCATTTTCTACGTTTAGTTTTTAACCGGTTATATTTTGATTTGCAGTCCTAAAAATAAGCAACAAATAGTAGGTCACACTACCAAGCCAGTAAAACCACTTTAAAATACTTCTGATGCAAATAATATCAATTTTGTTAAATAGATTTGTTTTGTTTATAGGACAACAAAGCGACGCTTTTCAGTTGCCGTTGAAAATTAATGTTTGAATTCTTTTTAGCTATTATCCAGTTTTGGGATACCTTGCGGTTAATCGCGGCAAAAATATTTCTGTTTAGCATGTTTATTGTAGATAAGTCGTACTTATGTTTTCTTGGACGAGCAGATGACACGATATTGCTAGATAGATATACTCTTCTTAGATTAGGTAGAAAATCCAACACCGACTATCAGATGTGCTCAAGGATATTTTTCTCCGATCCATCATCAGAGTTGTAAGTTTTGTGTAAACATTATTAATCCCGTGCAATCTCATTCATTTTTTACACAGCACAATCTAACACATTGTACTGCTTAGTTAAAAAGCGTTCTTCACTCTTATTGTCCGTACGATAAAAATAGACAGAACTTTGATCTCCTTAAAGCTTTTAAATTCAGGATGTAATACTAGCATTCATTTTAGATACTCAACTAACGGCGTTTGTCCAGTCTGGAATGCCAAAAATTCATGTGTAATATGTTGAAAAAATTCGCCTTTAATATGGGGTCTCGAGGGTGTTATTAAGCGTATAATTTAACCATTAAAACTGCTATCAGAAACTCGTTTGACACTGTTTAACATCCATTTTGAAAAGATATAATGGTCAACTTACTTACAAGCAAACTTTCAAAATCTTTTGGTCTCGGCAAAATAGCAAGTGGCGGCAAGTGATTTTTTCAAATAAACTGGTACTAATCACCTTTAAAGCTGTCTGAGAGCTTTTTGTTGGTCTTCCATAATCCTAGTAACATTTTAAGTCGTTTCTAAACCAAATTTATTCAAGACGTTGAACTAACCCAATACGTCACGCTGTAGCGATCAGGATTGACTATTAATATATTTGGGAAATGGAATTACCGAAATTCAAAGAGGATTGTAGATCGGAAATGTAATATTAATGTAATCCCTATCTTTATTCACTACGTTGACTAACGTATGCGAACTCGACGAGCGAATAATAATTCATAGGGAGAGCTTGAGTCCAACTTCAAACCACAAAAGTTTGGCTAGTTTGACTTGGGAGCTTTCGTCTGAATTCAGCGTCGAAAGACTTTGTCCATTAATGGAGTGTGATCAGATCAACAGATATGTTCCCCTTGGTACTTTTAATGTTCAACAACTTGTTCGAAAATTATGCTAGGACGTGAACAGTGCTTTGTGAGTGTAGTTCGATGTGGCTTGTAGCTTACAAGACTTTTAGCGTTGTTGTCAAGTGATTAGTAAACCGTGTGCGTGGAGTTTTGTAAAGAAACATATATCGATTCCTTAATGTGATAAAATAAAAATTCATGTAATTTTGGTGTCTTTATAGGTGTTGTGTACATTTGGGGTTGTTCTTATGTGTTTACACACATTTGTTGTCGTTAGAACAAGTCCATTGGCAATGAGGCGTCAAACGTCGAAAAGTTTACAACGGAGTCTACAAAGAAATTTAACAATATTATCAAGGATTTTGAACCTAACTACAAACAATGGTAAAAGTCTAAAGGCTGTTACTAAATATAATATAAGGACGACAGGTCAACAAAGAAGTAAACTGGATCCATCGCTTGCTCGTGCTCCAGTCACATTTGTTCGAAGAGTAATGCTATATTCAATATATCACTATTTCTTACAAATGTCAAAAGGTGGATATGTTGATGGGACCATTAATAACACCAACAACCCAAATGGTACGTATCTGTATTTTGAATCTGACTTTTTTGTTTTATTTTACGTGATGAATGAAGTCGAAGACTTGTGCACCTCGAGGTACTTGTCTTTTGAATTCATATTAATCTCCAGTCTCGAGACGATATGAACTCACGTGAACTCCGTTCATCAGTCATTTTGCTGTGTATCTGTAAAAGAAACCCTTCCTTAAACTTCTATGTTTACTTCTCGTGACTATAGTAAATCGGATTAAATGTGAATTACAAAATGACTCATTCAACTGTATTTTTACGATACTATTTATTTATCATATTTACTTTACCATAGCTGTATGGCGGTAAACGCTTCGCATGTAATTCTTTCTGTCAGTTGACTCCTCATCTCCTAATGTCTTCGCAGTTTGAGACAAAGCGCGCGAAAACAGACCGTTGTATTTTCGGAAGGTATCAAGTTGATAGCTGGAGAGACGGTAACTCGAAATTTTGAATGTTTTTAAAAGGTACTTTTGTGGAGTAGACACTTGACAGGATACACTTTTAGCAACTTGAAGTTCCAAGGAAATTATTCCGCATTTTCTTTCCACCGAGCCCTAGACTTTGTGCACAGAATTGTCTGCCAAGATTTCGTACGTTAAAACCATTCACACAATTATTTACTATGTCTGTTCTTTGTTTATGTGATATATGACATACATTTAACAATTGCAGTATGGATTTTAGTTTGTATTTCCTGAAATTGTTCTCATTGTATTGGACTATAACAAAGTCAAAAGCATTGATTTATATATTAAAATTAATTTAAATCAAAGGTGTTATCCGTCCTCCTGACATTTAAAGGACCACAAATTTCCATTTGACAACAGAAGGCTCATTTGCATTACAATTATATACGAAAACTGAATGCTTTTCTGCTAGTGTTCTGTGGGCGTTCATACATGTTTACCCTGAGCCCTGTCAAAACGTCCCACACTTTTCTAATATTAAAATTAAATGTCCGACGTATGTTGGTCTTTTTGTCTTAGATAGATTATTTATCAAACACAGACGTATGTAATATTTTTCTTTGAGAGAAAGAGCCGATGTTTTAAAGTCAGCAACGTTCTAAAAACGGTTGCCAAGTGAAAATGTGTTTTTTTTCAAAAACCCGAATTCGTCAATGCTATGGCTTTAATTTGCAAAGAAAAGCTTTTTAACACCTTCATTGGCTTCAAATGTATGGCGTGAAAGATGTAATCAGCATGACAGCGAAGACTAAAGTATTCTTTTTCAAGGGAGTTTATTTTAGATAAAACATGGCCTCTTGTTTTTTTCGAACTTTTAGCATAGATTTTAATTTTGTTGTTCAGTTGACATGTGATCTTTTTAAAAGTAAAATGTTTCTTGCCGACTTTTTGTTGAATAAACACTGACGTTTAAACTAATTTGGGATTGCGGTTAGATCAAAACACCAACCTATAAGTCATTAGAAATAGTAATTATATGCTGTTTCATTTGTAACCTATTCATATGGATTTATAATCAGCAAAAGTGTGGGCTTATATGTAAAAACACAACATTTTTTTGATTTACATAAAAAAGGCGTACAATTTGGTCACACGAAATCTTTTTTCTTATTTTTAATATTATGTTTTACTATATTTGATATTAGATAAATAACAAACCCCGATCCGTTGTAATGTAGAACTTTTTTCTCTTCTACACTCGACTACAGCTCGGAGTCTTGGTGTTTCGATTACAAAGAAATTATAGGGCAACAAAAAATTGATATCCGGTGGTTGCAGTGGTAATTTAGACTGTAGGCTAAGTCACACTTAGGGAGAGCTAACTCAAGTTTGGGTAAGTTCACCGGAAAAACCTTCAGTATTAGAATACAAATATTGAATAATTGGATTTCGGAAGAAGGTTCTGTTGACGGAAAAAAGTCTGGAAAAAAATTAAATGTATAAATATATAGATAGCTGATTGTACAATTAAATCCCATTAGATATTGGCAAATACTTCGAATTATTTATTCAGAAGCAAAAGAAGATTTGCCTTTACTAAATGAGCACGAAAACCCATAAAAGCAACAATCAAATCCTTTGTATTCGAATCCGTTTAGACTTTAGAGCATATCGCTACCGCAATGCCGGGGCTTTCACTTTGGAAGAAATTTCTTTTTATGAGCTTGTCACTAGGAGATGGGTGAAACGTTACTGTCCTTTAAAAAGCACTTTTTTGTTTTATTTGACGATGCCCAGCCACAGTGGTAGCCTAGTGATGGATTTTTTTTTGTGGGAACACTACGGCTAAAACAGGGACCTTTATAACCGTGTGTGTTGTGCATTGACGTCACAGCCTGGTGAATCTTGCCCCTCAAAAGTGGATTATGTTTATTTGACCACATGGTGCAATCTGTAGTGTAGGACTAAAATCAACAGAGTTGGGGATTTTTGGATGAGAAAGATATGTAAATATTTGCCAGCAGCAACAGCTGCACTGCAATGCGTCATTACAAAACTGCGAGAGCATTTCTACCAATCTCTACTACAGTAACCCAAGTCACAGAATAGAGTCTAAATGACAAGGAGACTCACGCGCGTCGGCACTTTAGATGTTTTTGGCCCTGTGCAGATCGCATTGCGCATGTGACTCAGACAGTAAACTGTATGCTTTGGCCAATAAGCACGCAGAACTGGCTGGTCTCAGATCTTTATTCTGTGCCCAAGCTTGTACCCCGAACCAGATGTATTACACACTGTAAAATAAAGCTGGTTCTTATTAGTTAGTTCCATTTATATGACTGTAGAGAGGTTTTCCCACTGCAACTGGTTTGCCGAAACTTGGAAAATTTTATGAGAGTTGTTTCCAATCATTTTTTATGTGCAAAATCACAGAGTGGGGATACGAACAGAAGGTCGACTCAGCCGTACAACGTGTCCATTTACATTTTATGCAGTTTACTGGCCAGAATAATGGCAGACTAGTCAGTTCAGCTTGCTTTGGCTGTTTTGTTAATTAATCTGCAGTTTGTATGTAATCGATGTAAGGATACAGGTAAGGCTGAAGTGAGATGTTAACACTTTATTGTATTTTTCCTTTAGTCGTGTTTGAGTTGCAGTCGGTTCAAGTGCGTACTGTAAGAATTAAGCATGTGCCAAGCCAGCGATATTTAGGCATGGATAAACACGGCAACCTTCGTGGTCGGGTAAGCATTTATTTTTTTTTTAATTATTTCAAGTGATCAACAGTGTAACTCAGTGGGCTCAGTACTAGCAACAATTCATTCAACTTCTGAAAACGTAATGCCAGAGCGACGTAATCTTGAACTAATGCCAGTCCTTTTCTTCGTTATCGGTACCAGTAAGCTCGGTTTATATAACTGGAGAAACATCTCGCGGACTTATGCACTGCCGGAAACTGACGCCTATTTTTATAATTGTAGTACGTCATTTCCAGTCCTCGGTCACGCACGTACTAATCCTGCAAAAGACCGAGCAAAGAGACTGGAAACGACGTACTACAAATATAAAAATTGGCGTCACTCGGCAGTCCAAACATCTCCCTCCAGTTAAAGGGGCCGCGAAGCAATTCTCCCCCTCGAGAAAATGTTGAAAGTTACTCCCCAGAAAGCGATTTCCAGCATTTTGGAAGGCCAATTACTCCCCTATCCATGCAGAGGCTTCCATTATTAAGGGGCTCTTGAACATTTACATTTACATAATGTTGTACGAATTTGATCAAGTATTAGTTTAACATATCAGTAAAAAAGGGAAGGAGGCTAAAGCCTTTTAGCCCTTGGGCTTCGCGGCGCCTGAGTTATATAAAGTACGTATCGAGCTCAGTGATTGGTACCTGAGTATATGCCAATCACCGATAATCACCAAAACTAAGGTAAATAATTGTTTCAGTATAATCCTACTAGTTGATGAATGCAAAAACGAATTTTTAAAAGCGAACTTGGGAAAAAAAGCATTTGCTTGTCAGACTAGTAAATAATGCCTCATATTTACTGGACAACTAACCAATCGAAATGCTTAAAAGGTATTCTTTACTAGTAATGCTTATTATTTACTAATAAAATTATACTAAAACCTTTAGTATTTTCGTACAAGTGAACATCACAACTGCTACATGCCAGATGATCTGAAAACACGGAAAAGGACTGGCACTAGTTGTCGAATAGAAATCCATTTCTCGATTAAAACAACTAAATTTCTCGGGAAATATACTTTACTTTGTTCCCAGATTTCTGGCAGAATTATAATTTTGGTAATTAAACATAATTACTAAGTTTCAGCACGTTTCATCAAGGGAAAGCAAAGATATAAGAGATTAAAGACAGCAAAATAGATTTCTATTCTGTTGCCCGTTCCAGGTCTTTTGTTCACGGTCAGATCAGCTAGTGTTGATTGGTCGACGCATTAAATGGATCCTCCACTCCAATTGTTAAACATTTATGTCCGTATCGGTTTTTTCAGCTCACTACACTAGACTCGTATCCACCAGCTGTACGTGCCAAAACCAACACGAAAAATACTGATGTATGTTTTAGTGTAGTTATGACATTTCCTTTGTTTCACAATTTTACGTTTAGTTGCCAACAAATAAATGAAATAAACGCTTGTCACTATTCTGCAGTGATTTTGCAGTAACAAGACTGCGTTGCGATCTTCCAAATTTATATAACACTTGTATTTAAATATTTTTACACCGCTAATTGTCTTCCTGGTTTATATAGACCCGTTCGTCGCTTGAGACGCTCTTTATAGAAAAACCATGGGCTAATGGGTACAATAGTTATGAATCATACAAATATCCTAATTGGTTCTTAGCAATTCGTAAAAATGGTTTACAGAAACCTGGCAGGCTCACTGCATCCTGGCAGAAAGCTATCCACTTTTTATCTGATGACTTTGAGGAATGACGTATGCGCATGTGTATCCAATCCCATGATGAAACGTGTGGATCCAGGAGGTCATGGGGTACGCCGAATGAATCTTTGATCTATCCTTGGAGTTCTTAGATTTGTCTAGTAGAAAGACAAATGTATTTCGCGTGGTCAAATGTATTACTGTTCCCGAAAAGTTTAACTTTTCGTTTGAAATCTTGGAAGTCTACGATTTTCTACTCTTCTTCCTTGTAAAGGAGTGAAAATATCCAGTCTATGCTATTTGCGGTGGCGTACAAGGTTTGCGGGTGTGCTCGTCACGCCATATAGAGATATTTATTTGTCAAAGACATTATTTGTTTATTTTTTAACCTGACGACGGCAAAGTGAAGTCACATACAGCCTGGTACGACTGTCTTTTATCACCCAAATCCAGTTTAACTGGGTCTTCCTTCCTTTAACATCTTTAGCGTGTTTCAATTTCATATTAACTGCAGCATTTCACCTTTTCCGTGTGTTTGGCAACTTTGAAAGCCCAGAGGTTATGAATTGAGATTTTAGAATGACTCTTTCAAAGTTCATGAAACCATGATGTGCTTAAGTCTAGAGGGTAGAATTTCTGCGGAGAACAAAATATTGTATTTATTATAGTTCAATAATTCTTGGAATTTGTATTCCATGAGTTGTTACGAACTCCAAACTCCAGAATCTTTATCCTTATAGGACATCTATACAAAGTTTAAAACAATATATTTTGTGACAAAAAGTAATTTATTTTACATCTCAGAATATGGGGTGTGTTATATAAGTGTATTTGTACTGCGCTGGTGTGCAGAGTATGCGTACAAATGGCAAAAATTGTATATAGAGAAAACTATTTTTGTAAAAAGATATTTAAAGTTATCGATGTTAAAGTATATAAAAATAAAATTTATTACTCAAGCATACAATTATGTAATCTTATTCTTTAGAATTGTAATACTAAATAACAAATAAGCATAGATGTATTATATACTGTAATGGTACTTCAGAGGATACTTCAGAGGTACCTCAGAGCAGGTGAGGGTAAGATAGTGGCCTAACTGGGCTGGAAAAATATCGGGGGGAGTGGGGACACAAAGTTAACTCAGGGGTGTATACGGTGTATATGTCTTTCAATTTAAACTTTTTTATTTCAAAATTAAATTAAAGTAGCTGTGCCATCTAGTACCGTGAGGCATTTTCATTTTTTTGGGCGGGTAACAGTTCTAGGTGCATTGGCCTACGCCCTTCCGACACTTTTTGACGCATAATTATTATGCATTAATTACACATGTGCATTTATCTGCGTGTTCTATTTTTGAAAATACAATTGGATCATGCAATCAACTCAAAGTACAGCAACCTCGTTCCCAGGGCTTTCTCTCTTTCCTAACGAGGGAAAGCACTAGGAACGAGGTTGAAAGTACAGTTGCTATGGGAAACCGAATCTTACTATAAACATTGTTACAAGCCTAATATTTTACACTCTATAATTTTTCAAATACAAATGTAATCATGCAATGAACAAAAAAAACACTTGTTTTAGAACAAATACTTGCTTTAGAAGTTAAATTCTAAAATAAGCGTTTTGGTAACTATTTAGTTACCAGAGTCATGACCAGACACGAGTGAACAAAATAGAAATATCTCGCCATCAGTTTCTTTATTTCAAATATAACCATTACAGTAACATTTGCAACAAGAATTTACGTCACGTATACTAGCATCTAAATTCATACGACAAACTGCTAGGAGACAAAAAGATTGATCGCCATATTTGTTTATGTGGGTGATCAAACGTTCGGTCTAGCCCCCCCTGGCTTCGCGGTCCCTGGCGCTGCTGTTGTTCAACCTCGTACCCAGGGTGTTATATCTCCGCTCGCTTTATGCTTGATGACAAATAAAGAGATAATTTTTTTGCATATTAATCTGCTTGGCTTTGGGTGCGGATACTAGTCAATGTAACAGACTTGAACTTATTGTTTGGTATTGAATTTTTGAGAAATCACTTGATCAGTTTCGTTGAAGTCAGGCGAGGTGAATACCGATAGCCGAGGTGAGTCAAGGTTAGCAGCAGCAGCAGCGTAGCCAGCCCGACAATTTAGTCATACTATGCAAATATTTCCATGATCAACAACCGTAAAAACAATGAATTTCTAAAGAAATGAATAATGATAATGATTTGAAATTTGCATAGGATGACCAACCTTCCAGGCTGGCTACGCCAATGATCAGCAGTCATGGATATTGCCGAACCACAGGCGCTCGCTGGATATCCAAAAAAATAATTGAAGTACCTTATAAATAATTAGTATAAATACAACTGGTGATAGTTCTGGAAAAAGTAAACGAACACAATATTACCAAATAAATGTTGCTTCACACGCTTTGCACTTTGCAGAGTCAAGCTGCCATTACGGAACAGTAAGTTCCATTCCTTGCGGTACGTGTAACATCCTGTCACGCAACTTGTGTCGCGCAACAATTTTTTTTCGCAAGGCAAGTTGCACGAAAAAATTCCAGCGTGTAACAGTACCTTTAAGAGTACCTTAAACGTAGTCGGGAAAAAAAAATTTTTATACAAAATAGACTTTATATTTTTCCAACCTCGTTCCAAGGGTTTTCGCTATCCGCCTTCCTAGCCACTTTCCTTTTTGTTCCTTCTCCTTCTTTGCCCTCTGCGGTTTTTCTCGGGGCATTCCCGACGGATATGTCCCTT
>JAOBAZ010108997.1:0-11408 GCA_026546875.1 Pteroeides caledonicum | reverse complement strand
ATATATGCCGGTGGTTATAGGATGGGAAATATTAAGTATTAGTATTCAGCATGTCACTCATTTATCACGAGTAAAATGTAAAAACGAGTGACCACCCAAATATAAATATTGATGTAATTTGCAGTCGATAGTTCTTCTTTACGGCAACACGATGTACAGACATTTTATGCTTCTTACTAATGTTTAAAACATCAAACAGTAATGCATTCAAGGGCGGTAGACACTTTAAACTTACTTTGCTTTAGATAAACTGAACCACTTACCATACCACGTTCCTTCAACGTTTGCTTGCATCGCTTCAACGGTATAGTCATGAGGCATAGTGGGAATAAATGCTGCCTGTTCATTAATAAATAAAACAATTGAAATTTATATCGTTAAATCTTTTAACTGAAAGATCCTAAAAAGAACATGAGTAATTGTAAATAAATGACAATGTTTTTTAGTGCAAAAAAAATACTTCGGCATTATTCAATGCGAGTGAATAATATCATTTTTAAATTAATATTACTCATTTTCACTGTGAATGGCAATAAATCGGATAGTAAAAGTGTAATTTAAATTTACCTGAAATGTTTGCAACTTTGTTCCTGACGAGTTTATGGTGTAATTAGTGCCTTGGCCGAGATTGAAATTACAAAGATGCGCGAACTTTAAACAAGATTACTCCCAAAGTTGTTATGGATAATCTGATTGGTAGTTTTTCTCAATGGATGTACGCAGATTTCATCGGTTTGTGCAAACATTGTTCACAGCCAATCAAAAGAAATTTTTAAATATTACTCGTTCCGTAAGTCAGTACTCGCAGTAATACAATTGCCATATCAAAACCCTGCGTAAAAGGTTTACTGCAAATATAACAGGTGACAAATGAAACAAATGAAAAAATAAATTAAATAAATAAATAAACAAACCAATAAATAATTCAATCAAAAAATAAGTAAATAAAAAAATAAATAAAATCTACATAAATAAATAAAAAAGTAATAAAATAAGTAAAAAAATTAATAATTAGGTAAATAAATAATTTAGTAAGTGAATAAATAAATAAATAAATAGATAAATAAACAAAGAAAGAAAGAACATACTGTCATCAATGCGGGATTGGTCGCTAAATTTCTCAAAGGTTGAAGCAAAACGTTGGTAGGTAAGCATTCCAGAACAACTTGGTAATGCACCAAGAGTTCTCCAAGACGTCTCTGACTAGCATTTTGCGTAGGATCAACACTTAAGAGATCAACACTTTGATGTAGCGAGTTTGACAAAATTTTCTTAGCCAACGGTATTAACTAAGCAAAACAAAAAGGCGCATTAAAGAAATAGTGCATGTGAATGCGCGTGTGTTTGGGATGGGCAAGCAGTTGGCAGCATTACAACATTACGTAATGCAAAGTATGCTGTCACTTGGGAAAGCCGAGTGCAGTATTAAAATTCTCGTTACTTGTTCGTTGAACGAGCAAACCCGATAACACACGAACAAAGAGTGCTTTAATCGTTTTAATATTTAAGTAACAAAAAGTTAAGGCACGGTTATATCGCAAGACGTGCGTTGTTGCTTAGTAAAATGCCGTTCTATGGTGCAAAGGGTCCAATAAGGACGCAGGTTTACAAAAAGTGAATATTAAAATATATTAAAATACATTTAATGCTTCGCTATACGTCCATATTCGGTTTTAATCCAGATTTTAACTGCAAAGACACAAAAAACTCACCGGATTCGACAAGTTTTGAGGCTTAGCAATAAATTTGGTAATGCTTTTCAAAACCTAGAATAATATAGCAACAATTAATATTACTTATCATATGAGTGCAGCCTTGAAAGTTGAAAATTAAAATTATTTTACATAAGCAATAAATAAACATCTACAAAAATACCTATCAAAATCAAAGCCCATACACGAAAAATGAAAACGGTCTGTTTCAGTTTGTTTGGTAAAAAAAAGAAAAATAAAGTAGAGCATTTTCATTTCGCTATTTTTTGGGCACAAAAATAGTACACAAGATTTTCTTTGTCAAATGTCCTTAGGATTTATGCTTAGCAAAATGTTATGCACAGCGTACTATAGGAGAAAGTTCAGTGGACGTTTTTAAGCTTTTCGTCACTTGTGACTCGTAGCACAAATATTCAACACGTTGAGTATTTGAACCACGAGTCATAAGTGACAAACGTTCACAGCGCACTACGATTTATGCTTAATGTAATTCCATGAATTACATTTTGACAAGCAGGAACCTTTAGTATACCCCAGGCTTAAATTGTCAAATTAAGTACAGTGTGTGCGGCAGAAAAAATGTCATTCTGATATTTTTGTGGTTTTGACAAAGCTGCTGTGTTTGGTTCAAACACCATCTGGTATACAGTTCCAAATTATTTGATCTTAATTTCGACGGCCATTTTACTCAATTTTCCAGATTTGAATATGGTAGGTATGGAATATCGAATATTCGATACAGACCGTTTCCCAAATGAACCATTTCATGAACCATACGTCAGTTGGGGTTTTGCTATTTTCCCATGCATGCTTACTGCAAATATAAATGATCTAGTTGTGTGTGACCGACAACTTATGAAATTAACACAACAAAGAGGCGACATTGTAAATTATTTCTGTGATATCTAACTTTGAATTTATCGTTGTCAACAGCAGTAATGTTGTCATTTTGCAGGAGTAACATTTTTTTGGGATACATTGTATAATTACGTTTAGCGGTTTAAGTGCTAAGTTATAAAGTGGTAAAAAAATTAAAATAACATAGTCTTCTCCTAAGTGCTAAGTGGTAAAAAAAATTAAAATAACATACTCTGGGTTTAATCCTTTCTCGTATGTCTTCAAAACCATAACATGTTGTAATTTCTCGATATAGAGCCAGCAAAATATAACAGTTTCTCGCAGAAGGTTCAACTACCAAGTCCGACACAAACCATGTCAAAACCCGTGTAAAACCCCAACCAAGACAGGAATTCATTCCCTAGACGAAGAAAAGATAGAGTGAAAAAATATCCCATCGGAACCGCCAACAACGTAATTTCACAGTGGAAAAACGTCGTTCGCTTCTCTTATTGGCCGAAACCAGTGGACGAACAATAACTTACTGACTAGTTTTCATTTCAGCAGTTTCATTTGAAATATCACCCAAAAAGCATATAGCTAATAATTTTTTTCCCGAAGTAGAATGACAGCACCAATCCGCCGTTTCGTCTCTTAATTCACAAAAAATATTGGGGACTAAAATTGTTATATGTATGTATCAGTCGCCATAGTGATCTTTGCGGAGAAAATTTCTAACCGTAGGATATGTGATAGTATACTCCATTCTTTACAACGTCTGCTTTTGCGATCCGATTTCGTTAGATACATAGGTCTGTCCGCTATGTTAAGGTCTAATTTTCTAAATTTTCTAAACTTCGTGCGGTGAGTTTGATATTGAACTCAAACTTCAACTCATACGTTCCCCGGCATCTTTACTATTATGGTAATACAATAAATAATGTTTCGTTTTATAACCGTTTAAATCCGAGAAAAATGCTAATAATTCATAATATAAATGTGCATGTCAAGTCATTTGGGAAAAATTGTACAAACTTTATTTTGCAATGACTCTTTGAGTCCAAGCATTCCACTTGACAAGCAAAATTTCCTGGCGTTAGGCCTAGGTTATAGGTCGGATTTTGGTCGCGTTGAATGCAATTCAAACAATAGATAATAAAACGACAATGAGTTTATCATCTCATTATCTATTGTTTGAATTGCATTCGACGCGACGAAAATGTGACGTATAACCTAGGCCTTAGTCATGAGCTAGAGCCAGTAGTGCAGCCAGCCCAACAATTTAATCATGCTGTGCAAATATTTCCATGTTCAAGAACCGTAAAAAACAACGAATTTCTAAAAAAAATGAATTATGGTAATGATTTGAAATTTGCATAGCATAACCAACCTTGCGGGATGCCTTCGCCACTGGCTAGAGTTTAATACCATAAGGTTCGTGCGAGTCTGAGAAGGTTCTAAAAGTCGTACACCTTGTTTACAAAGGTATTTTATGATACTTTCCTGTAATGATATTTTACGCACAATTGTAAGTCACTTACAATACCAACATGTACACTGTACGACGTTCAGTTTCACAATTCACAAAATATGGTGAAATGTCCAAAGGAAAAGACATGTAACAATTTTTTTCAAGCGTTTTTCAAAATAAAAGCCAAAAAAGTGCTTATCGCGCCGAGATAAGCACTTTTTTTGACTTAAATAAGCTCTCCTTACGTTACTTTCGCCCCCCGCTGTGAACATCTTTTCAAAAGTGTACAATTAGGCTAAAAAGCAAGTCTAAATATGATAAATCAACCCATTTTACGTTAAACGGGAAATAAATGTTATTCTTTTTGTGGTAAATGTAAGTTATTCCACCATGAACTTGATACCAACTCGAACTCGAACTAGAAGTCAACTCGAATTTAACTCGAACTCATGTATTACCATATCTCTGTAGTAAACATATGATGATGATACCTGAATAGTAAGTTCAAGTTCGTCAGTGCTGTTTGTTAAAATGGATTTTGCCAAACACTCCCTTATCTCCTTGTAGTTGTCACGGTGAATTATAAAACTGTCTGGAAGTGCAACGTTTCCAGCCTAGAAAAAATAAGCAATACCGCATAGTCATGAAGTTGCAGCTTTTAACGCTGACTAAAGAATCCCGAAAATAACCGCCGGACAGGAAAGCAAAAATGTTTTTGAAAGTTGCAAAAAATACATGATAGTTTAACATTTGATAACAATTTACCGGTACTACACTTCTATCAAAATAAACGTTCAATATATACATTTGTGCATGTTAACTACCGGTCATACCCAGAGCTCTATACAAGAGGAACTTGTCTTCATGTAAGAACGCAAATGGCACCTACAATAGCAAAACAATATCGGACCGCTTTAGTTGCAGAGGATTTTGAAACAAAATTCCTGTGAAACCTAACCAGAAAACGTATGTAAAACAACATTGTCTTCTAGGCATTGAGTATTAAGCCGTCATCGGCAACACATCCTTTTGGCATTTTGCTGAATACGTTTTGTTTTTTGTTTTGTTTAATCAATGTCTGTGTCCGAATTAGCTCTTGCTACATCATCAAACTAAGTACACAAACCTCAAAATAGTGAAATGTCTTAAGTTTAAAACCAGCAGCAACTACCAGGGAAGACGTCTTTTGAAGTAACTTTTAAATAATATTGCAGTCGCTCTTCCCCCTGTATATATTTTCACAACAAGTAAAGGTTTGTGACGTTGATATGCAACAATTTTATTAATTTGATCGAAACTGATTGCTAGATAATCACAGAAATTTTTAAATAATAATGAAATGTAATAATCAGAGAGAATAATTACAAAGTAATACACAAAAACTCGGCTTTCCTCTTTACTTTTTACTTGTCTCAGAAATAAAATACGATAATGAACCGCCTTGTTATTATGCATTTGTAGTGTACTATCAAGTGTACTATATACTTAGAACTAACCAGTCAGACTTAAAGTGTATATGAAACGAAAATTATTATTGTGTTATCTGAAAGATCTCTTAAAATGGTTTTGTAAGTTATTTTACAGTTCTTCATTTACTTCTTTCGTTGTTGAGGTATTTCAATTTGTTTACGACGTGCACAGGTTTTACGTCACACATTCATGCACAGAAGGTTTAATGTAATAAATTTTACCATACTAGGACAACTTCTAAAAGCCTTACCTGTTTTACTAAAACAACAACATATTAGCACGCACGCTTCCAAAAGATTTAACTTAGTGACAACGAAGATATTTAACTTTTTGTGTCAACTCATGCATAAATGTGTGACGTAAAACCTCTGCACGTCGTAAACAAATTGAAATAACTCAACAACGAAGAAAGTAAACGAAAAACTGTAAAATAACTTACAAAACCAATTTAAAAGATCTTTCAGATAACACAATAATAATTTTCGTTTCATATACACTTTAAAAAACACTTTAAAAATTTGATTAATAGTCAAAAGCATATAAACTAATCTCAGCATAGTATACATATCACGTAGACGCCGCTCTATGTCCCAATACAGATCACTTAGAAGCTTAATTAGCATACATTAACTTCGACAAAGGTCTCGTACTCAAACAATTACTAAGTGTTACTATTGATAAAGGTCTGTCTCTGTACCTATTATCATTGACAAGAATATCGGGACAATTTTCTCGGTATATATAACAATTTATAATCTCGTCTACTTCTAGTAAAATTGCCAAACGAAATAAGCAAAACCCCCTTCCCCCAGGCAATGTTGATTTCATATTACATTGCTAACCTTCTCACTATTCTTTTGAAGAAACAACGTTAATCGGGGCTGGCGGCAGTTAATAGGGTTTCGTTAAATTAATAATATTACTAATGAATGGGCACAGTGTCCCGTTTAAACTTGCTCATGATAGTACTACATATATATTACCTTCTTTTTTGAATGCTTGTTATTGATTTGACTAGTAGCTATAAATATTTATTTTGAAAGTACGTTAAAATATTTGCGTCTGCTTTCGATGGGCGGCAAAGGCTCGCCATTAAAATCGCCCAAACAAATCAGCCTTTCATATTTTAAATAACATAGTTAAAAATATACAACGACATTATGTCACAACTCACCTGAGGCTGTGGAGGAAGTATCCACGCCAAATGTCTATTTTTACATCGTTCTTTGACAACATCAATCCCATACATGCGAACAAGTTGCTTCAAAAGAAATATTCGTATGGCATATCGATTTTGGCGCACAGAAAGGCGTTTTGCGTCTTCGAGAAGTTGTTGAAGTTTAATAAAGTTTTTCATATTTTCGTCAAAATTTTCATCAATGTATTGGCAAAGAACATTCAAAGCTGCTCGAGTTCCGGCGACTGTCTTCAAAAAGTTTACGTCAAAAACGTTTTCCGTTCTTTCGGTTATTGAGAACTCTTGTAGAGACCTTTGCAACATATCCGTCGCGACATGTAATTGTGTGTCCTCACTAGCTTCCTTTAATTTCACCAGCTTTGTTGTCTCTGTATCCTTTTTATGCAAAAAAGAACGAATTAATTTGATTGAAACTTCATAAAATACCGTGTCTTGTCATATGGATACTGACATTTTTTTGCCGTGTAAAAATTGTTTTGCAATGGCTTTTAGCCAATCAGAAATGCGGAACGATTTTCCCACACGTACGACCAACGTTTCGACCAATCTTTAAATGACAGCTGGGAAAGTGCCGGGATTTTACTCATGGTATATTGGCAGGTGTTTTCCTCGCAACGCTACGTTCGTTGTTCTAAACAAATTCACTGCTCTTCATGTCTGAAAACTGTGTGTTTCAAAACTTAACATAACTTTTCAAAACACTGCAGAAAGTATGGTCAAAAAGTTGCTCAAGTCAGCTTGTGGAGAATACACTACATTGAACTAGGCGACGCCTGTTATACTGTATTGTATCAGACGTTGATGTATAAAAACCATTTGAACCATTACCATCAAAATGCGATAAAACCCGAATTTTAGGGGCTGTTCATATGAGCTCGATTACCAAGACATCTCGCTTACCTAGCCCACCGCCCTTTAGCTGCATTCCTGCAAAAGTTGCATTGCGTTCATGTAAACACGCTGTCCGGGACAAAATGGTGCGTAGCGGGCACGCACAAGGTTTAGCAGCTGGACACAAAGAATGCTGTTGCTCATAGCATGCACCTCCTAATTTCGTCAAAATGGCCGATTATAAAAGCTGACGATGTGTTAATAGCAACTCCAAATACATTCGCCGTCATCCAAACAGAACCAGTTGCTTTGAAGAAATAAAGTGTCAAAGCCAATTTTTTTTCGGTATCCAAAGCTCGTTAGTTTGGTGAGGACGTATTCGGTGTTAAGTTAAGCTTTACTTCTAGTGACAGATTCATTAAAGTAGCCCTTGTCACTGTAAAGTTGTCATACCACAATTCTTTCAGTGCTACTCCATTCAGTATATTTTCCCAGCATTAGTCTGTACGACCTAGTTTCAACTTACCACTGCGTTGCTTTCTATTCAATAATCTAATGTATTGTAGTTGCTTTTGGGAAAAACTAACTGCGTTTCTTCGCGACCACAGCAACTATGGTGTGGTTATATCTGCTTTGGTTTGCTTTCCACATGAATATTGTGGCCAACAGCTGTGTTATCAGATATACGACACCAACAAAAACTACGTACAACTTTTTAATACGTGAGCTGAACCGCGCCATGTTTACAATTTTAATATTTTGCGCGTTGCTGCGCGTGAGAGTACCTAATTAGAAAGTAATCTCACTAATCGGGATGAGTCACATATGAACCCAACGAAAATGCTGGCTTGCCAACCGAGCTGGCCTGGTTAGCAAGCTCATATGAACAGGCCTTTAACCTGAAACATTTTGTATTCTGGTAGAGGCCTGTTGATTTAAGGAAGGCGCTTACGAAGATTATACCCCTGTAGTTTTCCCTCCGAAAATTACTCTTCTCATTTATCTCAAACCAAATAACAACTAAATTGGCGTGCGTAAAAACCAGGTCATTGGGTCAAAAATAAAAAAATTCTAAAGTCAATTTTAAGATTCTTGCCCTATTAAAATAGAACTGGACACAAAAATAGCTAAGCTTTTATTTGTTTCTTTTTAGAGGTGCAATAATCTTTTTCTTTATCGTAATCCATCTATGAGAAATAAATCAACAATATTTCTGTGAGGGATTGACTGTTTGAACGGGGGCCCATATCTACTCTGTGGTTACATTTGATACGAAGAACAAATTAATGCCGCAGGGCAAAACTGGATAAAACCAATAAAATTTCACTATTACACGTTCCACTAACCACTTTAGGTCTTTCGTATCACAAGTTATCACCAAGTAGATACGAGCTAGCCAAACAGCCAGTTTTTTAAAAAAATATGATTTTTGGTGATTTATTTTTCGCAAATGGATTTACGATAAAGCAAAGATTACAAATTTGGTAGTAAAACACTTAAAAGAAGCAAACAATGCTCATGTAATTTTTTTTGTGTTTTGGTAATGTGTCCCTTTAATGTTCTTGCTTCTACGTATATTTTATTTACCTCCATGCACTGAACACAAAGAACACACACTTCAATCATGTAATCTCTTTCCGCGGCTAAGTTTCCTGCACGTTTGAGGTAATTTTCGAGATGACTAACCACCACTGATTTGTCCCTGAAAAAATAGATTAACGTTCAGAGAAGACATCGGAGCACGAGGTTAAGCAGGAAGTAAAGGATTTTTCGTATTCGGAAATAATGGCTTAGAATTTGGCCAAATATACGCTAGTTACTTATATTTTAGCGCATATATCATAATAAGCAATTCTAAAGTCCTGATTTACGTAATCCCTATTGCTTATTATTCGGCACTGCACGGTCAACCTCGGATGCCTTTCGGACTTTGAATGACGGCAGCTTAATTTGAAACAGGCTTTTTTAGCTGTTAACAGCTTTAAACATGTAATGAGCTGATCAGCTTAAACATGGTTGGGCTGGTCAGGTAGAAGAGGATTGTTAGCAGACTTATTCATAGCTGTTGAAACAGCACTGTTCTTCGGTGATGAACGAACGGCGGTAAACAATATTGTTCACTCCTGTTAAAATAGCCAAAAACATCGCTGTGAAATGACCATTTTTCATACATGATACAACATGTATCATGTATAAATAATGTTTTTTGCAACAACAGTGTAGTTACACAAACTGAGATTTTTAAGTTTGTAAATATAATAACGTTTTGTCCTTGTGCTTGCGCGGCTCCTTGCAAAAAGTGGGCTTTAATATTCAGCAATTTCTTTTAATACTTCTTCTTTAATACAACGTGACATAAATTTGTAATGCTACTTTGACCACAAATTTATTTCAAGTGAATTTTGTTTAAGTTTATAAAGTGTAAATTTAAAAGAACGTTAAAAGGTAGTTAAACTGAAAACGCTTTTTGTATTATATATGATAAACTCATTATGCTTGTTTTTAAAGTAGTATTTAGACTATTTACCTTTTGGTGTTGGCCAAAAGTTGTTGTAAAATAAACGACCTGACAACAGGAGTGGCGTCTACAGCTTGACCAACAAATGTAGTAAAATCTTCAGTTTCGTTTTCCTCTTTAATGACATATTGAATAAATCTTTGGACCAACTCTGGCGCTGGCATCTGTAAGGACTCTTCTCCAAAACAGTACAGGGAGACAAGCTCCATGAAAAAGGACTTGCATCGGTTGCGAAAGTTGTCAAGCACTTCAATAGCTTTGCTGTAAATACACAAAAAATTGTTCCTAAACTGTCATACTCGACTTGCAGTCTTTATTCAAGCAATTCGAGTATGAAACTTACAAAAAAAAATTCATTTGGGTGTGTATCATCTGAACGAAAATGCTACAGATTTGTCACACCGTGAAGCGTTTGCTGCAATTTGCATAATGTTTAAAACCCTACTGCCAATCCACATTCTGGCGGTCCTAGAGCGAGTCCTGTACGCATTGGTTTTGCTCATAACATAAGGAGTTCACTGATCTATACACTGTCAAAATTTTGCATTTTCCAAAATTAATCTGAATTTAAAGACTACAATCTTGACAAGACCAGTTGAAAATCATAAAAAAAGCTTATTTCGGGAAAACCATAATATTTTCCTAGAAAACACAACCTGTTAGTGATTGTGGAAATGTTGTGTAGCTACACGTAGGTGTTTCAATTCAACGTTGAGTAGGAGGTGGAAGGGGGGAGACGGGTTTGCATGTAAGGTCTTTGGAAAATTTGAATAAAGCCAAATTTTTCTGAACAATTTCGTCCAACATTGTAGGTTTATATTCATGTACAAGTATAGCAAACCCGGACAGAGTTTGACATTCAGGTAAAGCATTACATTTTACAAATATGAAAAATGACAGTAAGCGTGACCAAAAAAACATATAAAAGTAAGCGCTGCCGAAAAAAAGATTAAAATTTACCTTATTTTCTTATCGATAGTAACATTAAAATGTTCTTCAACTTGCTGGCGACAACTGGGACACGTGTGATGATTTTCCAACCAATTGGTCACGCAATTTTTACAGCATACATGTTTACAAGGCATCACGACTGGTTCCTTTAGTGCTTGCAAACAAACAGGGCACAGGCTTATGTCAAAACTAAATAATTACACCAACAAAAAATCTGCTATAGATCGCTAATTCCTATACTGTCTATTAGCTTGTTTATTGGTTATTTGTAAATGCATTTATATCTTAAAGGGTACGTGTAACAAAAATTTCGTTTGCCATATAGTGGTTTCATTAGGAAGATTTTTTAAAAGGGTATTTAAAGTACTTTACAGTTTTTTAATATCTTGTTTAACTCTTGAGGTATTGTGATCAAAAGTA
>JAOBAZ010108886.1:0-11413 GCA_026546875.1 Pteroeides caledonicum | reverse complement strand
GTAAATAGTTTGTAAAGTCATTTACAAACTATGTCAATGGCAATTTGCATACTATTTACATAGTATGGAAGAAGGTTCATTTTTCCAGTGATGCAGATACCTTACATTTTGCGACAACTCATTATATGCAGGGTGACGTTTCATCTAGCAACGAGCACAAGTGTAAAAATTAGGTAATAGTTAACTTAATTTAACATATATAAATTGGCATGGTTTGGGATCAAACAGTGTACTTAGTTTGTTCTTTTTCTCCTGAGTGACAATGACGTTGTTACCGACTACAATATTTCTTGTTTTGGCACGGTTCGCTTTGTCCGCATATCGTCTCATGCCTCCCTTTCGAATGACGTCTTTTTCTCTGCCTTTATCATCCAGTTTCGTGTCTTGTATCCTTTGACTTTGTTGTGGAACCTTGGTTCATAGCTTTCGTGCATTCAAAAGTTCTGATGGGGAGAATCAGATGACCATGATGATGTTTGGTGTGGCTCTGTAGTTTCCCATAGTTAAATTTTGTCAACCATTGCTTTTCCATCTTTGAATACTAATATTTTGCAAAGCTGTCAAATTCAAAATTTGAGTTCCAACGCGATACCGTATTCAGAAAATATCTTGTCAATTCTGGAATGGTTACAATTGCAGATAGTTACTTAATAATTTTTACTAGGAGAAAGCGTGAATACTCGTCTACTAGCAGTAACATGTCATGGGACCACAAAAATCCACAGCAACTTCTTAATATGAGCCATCTGCCAAGGTTGACATTTTGAGTCATTTTTCACATTTTGAGTGGTTTTCGTTTCTGGTACAGCTGCTTCGCATGGAATGCACTGGGTTAACAGTTCTGCAACTAGTTTAATTTTTCCAGGGGACTAAGACTATCTTTGGAAGCAGTGATTTGATTTTACGCAAATCTTTATCACCTTTATGAGTTCTGAAGCTCGTGTACGTAACGAGGATGAAATAATTATCGATGAACCTTTGAAAATGATTCCCTTGGTGACAAGCTCGACATAGATTTTTAACAGCGGTTTTAGGTCTTCAGTGTTTGGGGCTGAAGGGGTTTGAGTTTCAATTTTTAGCCGCCGACCACTTGGTGGCTGCTGAACGTTCCATCCTTCTTCGATTCGGCAATGATGTCATGTAGATTCATGGCTTTTGGTACCGAGTGGGTTACTAGAAAATTGATTCAGTGTTCTGCCAGACTGTTGTATCTCCTGTTTTATGTTTATTTCTAAGGATTCATAATCGACATTTTTGACAGTCAAGTCTCAAATTCAACTCGCGTAGTAGTCATGTGATGTCAACTGTTAGTTTATGTGATACTACAGGTGATATTGTTATACACATTATACTTCCCGATATCCAGGATACGCTTCAGCAAAGCGTATCCTGGATATCGGGAAATATAATGTGCAAGTTTATTAGCTCCCGGTCGGTAATTGACATTGAAGTCGTACTACTGTAGGTGCGCAGTCCCAGTACTCTATTCGTTCCACTGGTTTTTTATTTGGTTTGTTGAACATGGGTTGCAGTGGTTTATGGTCAGTTATCGCGTCGAATGTTTTTTCTTAAAGCCATGATATGGGTATATATGAATTTTTTGAAATCTGACATCCACTTTAATTGATTAATTGGCGGTTCTATTTGGGCTAAGCAAGCGCCAAGTCCAGTTCTGGCCTTACATCAACAACTACTTCTGTTTGCTTGGAGGAATCAAATTATACCACAATTCAGCTACTATTGGTAAGCGTTTTCTTTGTTTGGTGGATGTTAATCTACTCAAATTTTTGCGTTCTTTTAAGTGAGCTCTCTAAGTGCTGCAGTTATTGTTGTGTAGTCGGATATGAATCTGGGTACATAGTTTACAAGTCTCAACTTCGCCTGGAGTTAAAGTTTATTTAAACATTAAATTATTATTTAATCACCCCCCACAATTACCGCTAGCTTTAAATAATCAAAATATTTCAATTATTTCGCAAAGCAACCATTTCAATCCATTATCCGTTTATATTTCCATAAAAAAACAAAGTTTACTTTTAAATTTGCATAAAGTTACCTCATTGAAACCTTCTTTAATGAAATTTTACAACAATTTATTTTTACCTGTTCAAAACAAAGCGAATTCCAAAGAAGAGAGAAATATGGTGTTTTTGAAACGGAGGCAAAATGGCAAAAAATGAGGCAAGAATTTAAAAAGAGAACCTGTCATTATCTTGACATGTGTTTTATTTCAGTTTGCTCATTAAACACTTTCTTTTATTTCAAGTTAAATGCTAAATATGCGAAGCAACCACACTCAGAGTTCAGTTTAGTATCATTCATTTTTCACTGTTTGCTAGAAACAGGTGTTCAGAGGTCCACTTAATCGCATTAGATAATTTATTTCTTTACCGTAAGAGGTTAATGGTATTCACTTTATTAAATTGTCGTTTTCGTGTCCTTAACACACGCGATTTTGTGTTTTTAATTCTAAAAGTTCAAGCACACTCTCTTCAGTAATATATCCATTCGGGGAACGTTCTTGACTATTCTACAGTTTTATGGAAAAAATCGAGAAAGTAATAATGAAACCAACAGACTTAATACAAACACCCGCTGATTAGTGATAGGCAAACTGCTTATGTGAATTCTTGTCCACGACTCTCCTATTTAACTTAAACTATGTATCTTGACGACGTTTTTATACGTTTCCTAAGATTAATTTTTTTCATAAATACGTGCTGTTGGGTATTGTGGCGCACATTCGTTATTAGTGTAAAACTGTCATCAGAATAACGATTTTGCTACATCACAACTCTGATTATGTTGTAGTACTCAGCTCCCTAAAGCCCAAGCTCTCTTTTCAATCCTAATTCATATCCAACTTCCGATTGATTTTATAATTCCGCATGATTTGATAGTGTCATGTTTGACTACGGAACAGAACCAATGTTCTTTGTGAGATTTGGGTTAGGCAATTTGTCAGTTTTTACATGTTAGTATTTTATTAACTTGTTGAAATTACGCAGCTTTGTTTTCCTTTTTCTATAACTGACTTTCCCGTTCACTGACTTTCCGTTCTTTGGTATAGTTAACGAAGTGTATATGCATAGGACGTACAAACACGTCACTACGTATTTGCACTAGTACTGGTCGAGGAGGTCAATTTTAGGTTGAATAATATTTAATTGCTAGACAACTTCATTCAAAATTTGGAAAAAATACATTTCCAACTATCTTATCCGACAGAAAAACAGATTACTTACTTACCAAATCCAATGTTTATTGAATATTCGGTTTGTATCTTCTTTGGCGCACCCTTTACTTACTAGCACGGGCCTGTTAGCTTTAGTTATAACAATTATAATTAACAGATGTATATAAGTAGATAATATGGAACAGGAAAAGCTCTTCACTTTATCTTTTTTGCTGTCTTATTAAATATTCTGTTCTCAAATGTGGCAAAGTGCGGCCTAAAATAGCAATACGTCCGCAAATTAACCCAAAAACTATTTGGTGTCTTCATTTTGAGGAAAACCAAATCGTATTCAAAAGATAAAATATGCAGCAATGAGGTTGATAGGTTTACTCTATACCTACCTAAGTAGTCATAAAAAGAATTTGAATAAAAACCTGCGTGAACAGATCAAACTACAATAATAGCTGTTACCTTTTCAAGTCACTTCCATGCCAAGTCATTTACTACTCATTTGTATTTCCGTTTTCCCGTTTTTTAGTGACCCCGTATAAATAAAATTCGTGTTTTATTTTCAACAACTCCTAAAAATATATCCTAACTTTTTTTTGCGGTTTCTTTTGTTTACTTGCTTTGTTGTTGAGATGTTTAAGTTGGTGTACCAGGTCCATACTAAGTCAATGACTTATTATTCACCTGGGAAACATTAGATATTAGACATTCTATCACCACAATTATCACCAAACTAAATCTTTCAGAATGAATGAGCTTCTTATACTTACATACCAAAAAACGCAGAGTACTTTTCTTCAAATAAAATTGCAAATAGTAAGGTTTTTGCGTGACTCATTATGCATGAATGTGTAATGACACATTCGTGCATAATGAGTCACGCGAAAACCTTAAAGAATTACGAATTCCATTACGGATTCGCTCAGATGAACCAATTTTCTACATGGATATAAAACTAATAAGTTAAGTTAAGAATCAATTAAAAAATTGCAGATATCTAAATATTAAAGCACGTTTTGGTGAGGTGACTGAATCTTCATTTTCATGCGTGGTCCTTAGTCGATTAAATCGGCAACAGTTCCAAAAGTAGGTTCGAATAAATTCAAAATATCTTGATATCCTATATTGGTCAACCGTTTCCAAAAAAGGTTTCATAACAGAAAACCAGGTAATACCATGCAATGCCACGATTTTTAAGCAGGAGTGATGCCCGAATTTTTTGATTTTTTGGTCTTGAACCCGGGCCTTTTGGCCCCGTAGTACACTTCAGGTTAGCAGCTGGAAATTTTTCACCAAGCTGGTTTCTTTTAGTTTTTCTTACACGTTTTATCACAAAGTCCTGGGTGATAAGTATGTAAAGTTCGGACTCCCGTGCGGCTGTCCACCGAATCGAAATATCCATCAGCCACATGTATGCCCAAGGTTTTATAACACTCACATTTTCCGCTATGAGTGTAAAACACCAAAGTAGCTACATAAAATTTATTCATTCCTGCCAAATAACCCATTTAGGCTTGTTAATGGAAAGAAAAGAGGATATTATTCTATACTGTATTGTCCCGACAAACCTAGTAATTTGGAGACAGAAAGGCCGTGGTCTCCCTGTTGAAGTCTGGCAAAATTCTTACTATCTAATGCTTTAAAGGTTCTAAAACACATTAAAATAGATATCGGATCCGATTGCCCGAGTTTCTTTTTAAAATTGGTGCTTATTATATATAATTAAATTAACTAGCTGGAGAGAAACAGATGCTTAATGTAGTCCTAGTTTCAGGTCAGTCGTTAGACATCGTGCATAATAGGCGAAAAAGTGGGCAATATTTCGCTCCCGTAGAATTACATTGTGGCGCTCTTTATCGATATTAGGAAGGTGTGAAATACGATGTTCTCCAACAGCGCCCAAATAAAAATATGTGTTTTTTAGACAGTACCTAAGTGCCAGGCAACGCCTAAAGCCACCGTTATCACCTTGTCTGGTCGTATTTGTTGTAGGAACAGAGGAAAATCAATTAAGCAAGCGCAGGGCCCCTGGTACAAGCATTACTTAGGCCCTGTGCTCAATAATGCCCCCCAAAATACTATATATGCATAGAAAGATACCAGAGAAACTTTAAAGCCAAAACAAGATGCCCGCTAGGCATTCAAGCTGCGTCGCGTTTAGCGGTGGCATGCGGTGAATTAAACTTAAGTTGAGTGCATATGTGCTTGGACCTTGGTTACATGTCTTAATAAACATAGGAGTTTTGAAAACAAGGAATTTACGATCAACGTGTTCTCAGGTAACTGCGCGTCTTTGTCTGCTTTATTTCAGATATCCTTGGATAGTGGGGTGGTTCCTTCAGATTGGAAACTGGCGAATGTTGTGCAAGTTTTTAAAAAGGATGATGTTATTAATTTTGTCAACAATCGGCCTAGCTTCTCTTCTTTTGTTGGCTTCTAATGCTTGAACAAATTCTGTTAGCACAATTGGATTATTTTGTGAATGACTCCTTATACCATCTTCAACAAGGTTTCTGCACCAATAGGTTGTGTGTTACTCGGCTGTTACAAGCTCTCTATGACGTTGGTTCTGCTCTGGACGTTGTTAAGGAAATTGGTTTCGCTTCTTTAGACTTTGCAAAGGCTTTTGATTCTGTTCCTCATCATAAACTGGTTAGTAAACTGCAACGATACGGCATATCTGTTTCTCTTCTTAGATGGTATTCTGATTCTCTTTGTAATCGTAAACAATGCGTTGTTGTTGAACAAAGGGTAGTGTTATTGGTCCTCTTTTACTTATCTTGTACGACCCATTACACTACTATTCCTTTTTTGCAGGTAATGTTGGTAAATATTACCGGCCAATTCAGTCTCAGTCAAACTGAGATCTCATCCAACATGATCTTTATCGTATGAGTGGATGATCATTGTCTTCGGAGTTTAAGCTTAATGTTTCAAAATATTTTCTACTTCGAGTGTCTCGTAAACACATGAAGATGTTTTGCCACATCAACAACGAAGTAATGAAAGGCGTCTCCAAGGTTGTCGATTTAGGTGTGGTTGTAAGCCATAACTTGAAGTGGTCTGAACAAATAAAAACTGTACGGCCAAGGCATATCGCATGCTGGATTTTCTGAAACGAATTGTATGAATTTGACTGATATTCGGTGTCGGCGTTTATTGTACTTATCTCTGGTCCGATCTCACTTGACTTGTGCAGGCAAAGTCTGGGCTCCTCAAAGTTCCTCACATGATATTGCTCTCTTGGAAGGAGTTCAGAGGCGCCCAACAAAGTATATTCTGCAGGCATATGTTTTGCCATACTCTGAGAGACTCAAGCAACTCGAATTGCTTCCACTATCTTATTGGCCGAAGATAAAATATCTTTTAAAAGGTCATTATGATCTGGACGTTTCCTCATTTGTTACTTTTTATACAAACTCTAATTACACGTACAATTCATCAAAGACTCTCATTCCTAATCGTTGTCGAGCTTCCCCATTCAGGGACTCCTTTAACAAGATTATCTTTCTTTGCAATGATCTTCCAGCGGAAATCATTGATAGTGAATCTGTTTCTTCTTTCAATATCAACTTCTTCCATTTATTCCCATTACTTTTACAAACTTGAAACAATATTTGATGTCAACAGAATGTGCACGTCGAAGACTTAATGTCCGAAGTGTCGCTCATATAACGATCACTGGTTGTTCGTGAAAGTTTAATAAATGTCGTCTTTTCTGTGGGCATGTGCATGTTCGTCTCTTGTTGTTTTTTACAATTAGTTGTACATAATGTTTTTATATGTAGGTTACCACAGTTTTCTATTTTCTTTAGGATTGCCCTGTTGATCATCCCATCCATCTTACTTTATCTCATGGTGTAATCATAAGTGTTATTTGTGTTATTATAAACAAGTGTAATGAGTCTTATTGTAATTATATATGCTAAGGTTGAAGGAAAAAGTTGAAAAGGAAATTAATAAATAAATAAATGAAAAAAGGCGAATTTGAAACGTCGAATAAAATGTTACCAGAATTCGGGATGTCTATTGTTTTGTTCTTTTCTGCAACATGTTTTACAATGAAGAAATTTTTCTGGCCTTTGCAGAAACGAAATCATCATGGCTAGAAATTCATACAAGTGGTAGTATACACCAAAATATTTTCAAAAATTCGTATTTTGCATTGTGGATACCTTAAATTTCCGCATATTGGATTTTGTCACAATATGATAAAAATTAAAAAAGTCAGCCATACTGATCCGAATTTCTAGTCATGGTTTTATTTTTGCGTTATATTTGTTGTTTGCTCGTGGTGCAGGTGCATTTAGCACCTGACAGTTACCCTGTTTTAAATAAAGATTTCATCATCATCATCATCATCATCGTCATCAAGTAAAGTGACTTTATCTGTTTTGTTTACCTTATATTTTGAAATACGTCTATTTTCCATCAACCAGGCTGACTTAACATGCTATTTCTCTTGCTGAATGATTAAGCAATTAAAACCTCGACACTAGCTAGTAATAATTGTAAAACATTTTTAAAATTAGCCGCATCGTAAAAGGTTACTCAGTCAAGAAGACCAGAAAATAATAGACATTGCAAATGATGGTTTGTAACGGTATAATAGGAGTTGCCAGGGCAATAAAAAATAATTTTATTTTATTCTTATGAAAAATTGTCAATTAAAAACACATGCGATAGATACGGACAGTTATAAACGTTAACAAAATGGAATGAATTTAAGGTAATTTAACCAGATTGTTTGTGACCATATGTTAAGGACAAGTTTATTGAACCCTGGAATATATTTTGCCGTTTACGCTCGTTAAACGACAGTAATTATTTCCAGAATATTTCAAAAACATCTAACATGCGTAGCTTTAACAAGTTTTAACAGTTCGATAAGTAAATGTATTTGTATAAAAGCCCAGATTGGCTAAATCAATTTCAGTAATTTCATGGCGAGAAATGACGGTCACGCATACCCAATGTCCTGCTGACTAAGAAAATTATTTACCAAAAAAGTTCTCCAAAGTTTGTACGGATTGCACACAGGGCGTAAGAAGAAGTCACCGTAGCACCTTGAATTTGAAGATTATTTCTAATGATCAATCGGGAAAGTGGAGTACGTTGTATAGCGATATAAACTGTTGTAAGCGATTTCTTACATATCGTGAGACCATTGCGTTTTTTTATAAAATATATTGAAGACAACACTAACATACGTCAATATAGCGAATGTGCTAATTTGACCAAACTTGTTAACCATGCTGAAGAAAGTTATACATTGTTTAACTGTTTTCGTAAAATGATCAATCGACTTTGTATAGTATAAAGATCAAGCTTTTCAATAATCCTCCCAACTTTTTGTCCGTCTTTGTACTCCTTGCGTCTGTTTCCTTCACAGTTGAGGTATTTTTAATCTACCTTTGTAGTCCTTGTAATGTTATAGAGCACGAATTACGCTCCAAGACACAAAACAATGTCTTTACATATGGAGCTAACTCCTTCAACCGCCATGTTTTGGTGAAATAAGGTGACGGGACTGAGCTATAAACTTTGCGGTAATATACAGCTAATGTGGGTTACGCCATTTTCATACTAAAGGTTAAACTAGCCACGCAACCTCTGCAATTTGAGATCTGGGTTCTAGGTTCAAAAATGTCCATAATTTCTCGCCATGAAGCTTTTACGCCCTTGAGCCGCCATCTTGGATTTACATTTTTGGGCCCGCCTAATGACTCAAGTCCGCAATCTATGTCTACTATACCTATGCTACAGGCTATTAGGCCAACGACCGTCACTGGACCTCAAACCGCGAGACGCCTACACCTGCATATACTGCCCCCTTGATCCGCCACTGCCTGGAAACCGCACAACACTTTGCGAGGTTTGGACTGCAACATCTCGACAAGATTCTTGAATGAACCAGTACCCATGTCACGGAAAAGAAAAAGGCAGACAAAGAACAACTCCATGCTGTATTTCTACGGTAGCAATGCTACAAATTTTGGTATATGCGGTAATTATGTAAACCAGAATTCATTGCTTACTTTTGCCGTTTTGATGTCATTAGTTCTGTTAGTTCCCTCTTTGTTCCCATCAAAAATCAAGTTATGCGACGATTTAATGAACAAATTTGAAAACTATATGAGCACTGCATGTTATACTAAGTTCCACTGACTATAAATGAATGCTCAACCGATATATTCCGTTTGGACTTAACATTATTGAGCACTTTGGTCAGTAATGTAACATCGGATTAACAGAATACCACGAAGAGAAACACGGCTTCTTCAGAGCGCCTGTGAAACGAAAATTATTATTTGTCTTATCAGAAAAAGTTTGCAAAACTACAGATATTTTCAAGTTTTTGTTTACTTGCTTCGTTGTTAAGATATTTTAGTTTGTCTACCAAGTGCATCCGAACTACGTCACAGATTCATGCTCAATAAGTCAGAGACCAATGGGTAACCCAGAAACGTAATATCCCCGTAGTAGCGAATTAACTTTTTTTTCATAAAATATTATCTTTTACTGGCATAGCACTATCTTAGCATATAGATTTTCAGGTTTACTTTGCTAAGAATGGAGACAACTCATTTTATGCAGCGTGACAGCGTCACACTGCATAAAATATTTAGCATGCACCTCACGTTGTAAACAAACTTAAATAATTATCCAAACAACAAAGCAAGTAAACAACAACCTGGAAAATAACTTACTCTATGGCTTTACGAACACTTTCAGATAAGACAATAATAATTTTCGTTTCATAGGCACTTTAAGACCGTCTAAAAAATGTCACGAAAGCGATCCCATAGTCAATTATTTCGGACATCGATTTGCGGTACGTTGTGATTCTACTGCGGAAGCACCAATGAACACAAACAAACTGGCAAATAAATTTATAGAAATGTGAACAACAATTGCAAAATTAATTATATCGGCTTGTCTTTTTATGCTTGCCTGAATTTACTGATATTCTAGCAACGAGCACAAGTTAAAAAATTAATAGTTAATTTAATTTACAATGTATAACTTTGTTTGGTTTAGGATCAAACAGTGAGATTTTGTTCTTTTTCTCATGCGTGACAATGACTTTGTCACCAACAGTAATCTTTCTTGTTTTGGAATGGTTTGCTTTGTCCGCATATCTTCTCATGCCTTCCTTTCGATTGCCATGTTTTTCTCTCCTTCGATTTATTTTTACTTGTTCAAAACAAAGCGAATATATGGTGAAATGCAGGCAAAATTGGAAAAAATTAGATCTTGACAATTGTTTTATTTTGTTTTGCTCGTTAAACAGTTACTTTACTTTCAAGTTAATTCAATTCAATTCAATTTATTAAATCTTGCACAGGTTACCTATTTACGAGAAGTATACTTTATAATAGAAGAAAATAAAGTTCAGGAACTTAGACATAGATATACATATAGTTAATAGAAATTGATCTGTGCGCAGTGGTCAAAGTAGCAATAGCTTTCGAGTTGACCACTACCTACAGTAAGTTATCAGTGACGGACGTCGACTTGAGTAATTATATTAAGTTATTTTTAGGAATTAAGGTAATATAGAAAACAGAAGGAACTAATGGAAATAATGGAAACATATAAAAAGCATAAAATATTAATCGTTAAACTTGAGTAATGGAAAAAAGTTTTTGTATTGGTTTTTAAAAATATAAGCTGACTTAGAATATGTTTTCCATAATTAGTACGAACCTTTGGTTTGCAAAAATTTTGTTTTACTGCGAACCTTGTACTGTAATTATGACTGAAAGATGCTAAGGAAATAAAATCAGAATAAAAAGATGGTAAGTTTCCCTTTTTGTTAATGATTTGATAAGTAAATTGTGCTATTTTTAGCTTAAAGATATTGTCAAATTTTAATATTTTTAGTAATCTGTAATATGGTGATTTGCAAAAAACAAGCTTTTACTGCATTTATTTTGACTTGTTCGAATTTTATTTAGTTTTGTAGTATAAGTATTACCCCAGCTCATAAGCCATAATTAAAATAAGGATATATTAGAGTATAATAGAGATGATTCAGCATATTAATTCCCAAATATGGTCTTAATCCGATCAAAATCCCTCTATTTTTTGCAATCTTATTTTGGACATGTTTAAGTTGTTGGTCCCAAGAAATGTACTTATCAATATATACTCCCTGGTACCTAATGTAATCTTTTCTTTTAATACTCCCAATTCTAATATCTGGAACAACTTTCTTATTTG
>JAOBAZ010108885.1:0-19218 GCA_026546875.1 Pteroeides caledonicum | reverse complement strand
AAGACTGGGTCGAATGAACTCTGCATAAATTTACGCGGACAGACAGACATTTACAAATCGAGATTTTGACTACATACACAAATACATACGTCGCGGCAAGCCTGCCAAGAATAGGGAGCTGCCTTCGGCAACAATGACATACTTAAACATATTTAACATACTTGCCAGTCACGATGGAAACAGTAAGAATCTTCAATTGATATAAGAGTTAGTTGAGATGACCACCACACTCCATAGATTAAAAACATCTTCATATATTTCCTATTATGGGAATGCTCATTTGTGATCTAATTTCAATGTGATAGTCACTACTAAAAACTGTTACCATCTTTAGGTAAACTTACTTGCTAGCACTGCCTCAGATCGCAGCGTGATCTTGTATGACATAAGAGGGGCGACACCTTTACGAAAAATGATGATGAAGATGAAGAGTAATGTTGTGGCCTGGAACCCACTGGAAGCTTTTGTTTTCACAGCTGCTAATGAAGACTCGAACTTGTACACTTATGACATGCGCAAACTTGATTACGCCATTAATGTTCACAAAGATCATGTTGGGGCTGTTCTTGATGTTGATTATTCTCCAACTGGACAAGAGTTCGTCTCTGGGAGTTTTGATAAAACCATCAGAATATTTCCCTGTGATCGTGGGCATAGCAGGTGAGCTCCATTAAATCAAACAATTAAACTTATATCAATATGACCTACTGCATTAAATGATATCCAATAAACCATCATTACATTTACAAGGAAGATTTAATTCAAGTATTTATTACGTCAACGTTTATTTCGTTAACCAGCAAAATTTGTTTATAATTTAACTTATACTGTTACTGGAGTAGACGCTAGTAGCTTCAGCTGGGAACTTTAGTGTAATTTCAGAGTGTTACCGTGTACGTCTACACTGAGTTTTACCGTGTATTACTACACACTTACATACCGTGTACTACACGTAGTTTTACAATGTACTACACGGAGTTTCACCGTGTATTACACGTGGCTTTACCGTGTACTACACGGTGTTTTACCGTGTACTACACTCACGCTACACGGCAACTACACGCACGTTACGCGGCAACTACACGCACGTTGATGTTAAAAAAACTTGTGAGCGCCACTGTAAAATAATGACAATGCCTCTAAACAATTTATAATACGTAAGACAGTTTACTAGGGATGTGCCGTATACCACATTACCGGATACCGAATGCTGCCGGATATCGCAAAATTACTGGATACTGTCGGATATTACATTGCCGGTACAGTTGGATATCACAAAATTACCGGACAGCGGATACTGCCGGATAACACATTACCTGATACCAGATATTGTCGGATATTGCAAAATTACTGGTATTCGGATCCGGCACATCCTTACAGTTTAGTACCATTTCGTTATTTTTCGCTATCTCTTTTTATCCCTTGATCAGATATTGGTATAAGTACAAAAGTGATTATTAATTAACATATTGATTGGCTGCACCTGAGGTCATTATTGTATAGCCAGGTCACTCAAACTATGTTTTGTGTATTATTATATGCTCTGAAATGTTCGTGAGTTTTACTAATAATCCTTTGGAAGTATACTAAAACAATTATTTGCCTCAGCTTCAGTAAATATCTTTCATAAAACACTCGACTTCTACGCAAGTAATTCTAATTGTTAATTAAAACACTCGCGCCACGCGCACGTGTTGTAATATCTGATAAAGCGCTCCTGTTCTTGTTTTAAATAGACTGTGAAGGTAAAAGCAATTGCTTTATTCTATACCATATATGTACGCACCGAGAAATCTCACAAGCTACAGACTTGTGGATATCAAGTTGTTGACAAGTTGATGACTGTGGGATGATATCAAGTTGTTAGAACAACTTGTAACAAGGTTGCAGCATTAAACAATTTGTTACAAAATGATAACAAGTTGGTGCAATTTGTCAACAAGTCTGGAACAAGGCTTGCGAGCGCATCTCATCTGCCGCTTGTTACTGCGACTGGTAGTACGGACTTGTCGCTTGTGCGATTTTACGTGACAGTGGACTGCATCCTTTGTTTTAGAGAAGTTTATCACACGAAACGAATGCAACGAGTTTTTTGTGTAAAATGGAGCCCAGACGCTTCATTCATATTATCAGGGAGTGATGAAATGAATGTGAGGTATGGAATGTTTAATTATAAGTATCTCGTAAGAAGACAATAGTAATATTTTATCTTGTTGTTACACACAATATCCTTGACTAACTTCTTTATTTTAGAATATGGAAGGCTGATGCCTCAGCTAAACTTGGAGCGGTAAGTATTAGATAAAGATAACTGCATGAATAGGAACCGCGAATTAATGAGTTTTGAAAAGTGCTTTGTAACAACGAAACGTAATTTTCTTTGCGGCGGATCCAGGTATATAATAGTTTGTTTTAATAGTTTGTTATTTTAATAGTTTGTTATCTGTTATGCAAACAGGGTTATGCAAATGAATTTCACTAGATTCAACTATATTTCACAACTGTGAAATTACGACAATATGGAGATATTACATATTTTGTGTATGAATAATCTACTGTAAATTAATTGTAAATATCAAATTATTGTCACCTCAAAGTGTAACTTGGTGTTGTTTTAGCTTGCTCCACGTCAAAAGTCAGCGTTATCTTACAACAAACGACTAAAAGAAAGATATAAGTTCCATCCACAAGTTTTAAGAATTTTAAGGTAACTTTTTAAGGTCCACGTTTCTTGAATCCTTTCTCACAGTTTATGTATCCTCCTAGCCTGCGTACACTCTCCACCTGAATTTAGCCTGCACGCAAGCCAAGCTAGCTCTTGTGTTTATTCTACCTAGTGGGCTAAGGCAGAGCATATCTGCTACATTTTAAAGTCGGCCACAGTAACAACCTTTATAAACACGAGAACAAAATTTTATTTTTGTTTAAGTTTAACTACAGTACAGTACAGTACAGTACAGTAAAGTACAGTACAGCTCCGAAGTAACCTAATGTTCCGATCGCGTCCGGTACGTGTTCTGGAACATTCCAAACGCGTTCTAATACACTAAGTTTTTATTACATTTCTGTGCCATGTGTTCGGGTACAATAAGTCAATACTAATAATAATAGCCGAAACCAAAATTTTGAACGCGCATTTCGAACGCGTTGTGAAAAGTTTGGGGAACGCGTTCTGGTACGAGTAAGTTTCATTGTTGTAAGTTTCATTAGTTTACTTGTGAGGAGTACTGTAGTAAATTAAGATGACTACATTGAGGCATGGTCCGCCCTCTCTGCTAAGGTATACATTGTAACTCGGAATTTATTAAAAACTTAGAGATGTCATTTGACAAACTCAGACAACCAAGCGCGTAAAAAATAATAACAACGAACATACATGTATTAAGAGTTTTAAATTGTTTTAGACATCGCCATGTCCCTTCGGCAATTTACAAGGCTGCTAAAGAGAAACGGGTTATGATCCAGTCCCGAAAAACGAAGTAAGTTAAATAGCGGCAGAAAAAATATTTTTAAAAGAAAAATGGCAAAAATAATCAAGGAATTGTTTTTCATTGTGGGTTAGGTAGTCGGCTCTACCAAAGTAACAAAACCGCTACAGTCTCTTCTAGCTGGTCTGACCGTGAGCAAAAGGCCTGGAACTAGCAAGAGAATAGAAATCCATTTTGTTGTTTTTAATTACTTATATATTTGCTTTTCGTTGATGAAACTTGCTGGAACTTAGTAATTATGTTTAATAAACAAAATTATAAGTCTGTCATAAATTTGGGAACAAAGTAAAGTATATTTCAAGAGAAAATTAGCTGTTTTGATCGAAAAATGGAATTATATTTCACAACTAGTGCCAGTCCTTTTCCGTGTTTTTCGATCATCTGGTTAATTTGAACGCGAGAACGTAAATTTGGTCGTTCGAGCTTATAACACACGTTATTGTCCTTTTTTAATATGTGATTTTACTATTTTTTAGGGAAGAAAATCGTAGACTACACAGCGCCGATGGAGCAGTGGCTCATGTTCCTGAGAGAAAGAAACAAATTGTGGCTGTAGTTGAGTGATTTTGTGACAAAGAAGGAACGTATGAGTATAGACGAACGAGAAGGATAATATATGATAATTAATAATAATTAATAGTTATTAATAATTAACCAGAACCAAGTGACTACAACCCTTTCTTTTCTATAAGAATGCTAAGAATTTTATGGAGCCTCAAGATAGGTGTATTCTTAAGAAATCGTTTTGAGTCATAAAATATTCCTAATAGTCTTATTTTCTGGAATGTGACACTGATTTGTGATAGATTCGAAAAAGTCAATATTCGAAATTATAAAAGACCTTAAAATATAGAGACGTCAACATCCATCTTATATTGTTCTTTAGTATACATTCAGTCATGGTTTATCACAAATCCTGCGTTCTGATTGGCTACTTAACCGTTGTCTAATCTAATCTGTGATAGACAACAGTTGGGGAAAATGTCAACAAACCAGAGCCAATTGCGGTCAAAAAACCAACATTTTTATTAGTTTACATAAGAAAAGTTGTATTTTTTTCTAGCGTGGAACTGAACTATCTGCTCATAGACAACTCGGACTCGTTGTCTAATTGTAACACCTTTCTGTACACTAAATAGAAAAACAGATAAAGTACAAGTCAGCTTATCTGCGTTGATGTATCGCTGTTCGTATGGTAAAAAAGGAGACGTCGTCAAATCGACTTTCCTTGAGAAAAGGATGGACTGTATTCTTACAGTATTCTTTAATTTTGGACCATTCTGAGTATGGTTATTCTTATGGAGTGTACTCTTATAAAAGAAAGTGTTTATTTCCATTCGTTGTAGCCTTGGTTCAATAACTGGTCACATTTTGACAAACATTTTCTTAAATATGTACTATGCTGTACAATAAACGCAGTGCACGAGCAAAGACATTTCTCAGACATATATAGTGATTGTTTATCCATAGATTTATGCAATAAATACGGGCCAATGCATATACAGAAAAACTGGAAGAGATGACGTAATTGTTCGAAATATCACCGCAAAATTGTTGCGTCGTTTTGAAAAGTTTAAATCTTGAGCTTACAAAATGTAGTTTCTTACACTATGTTATTTCATTAGTATTGACGTTTCGTGAACTTGCGTGCTTATTGGTTAATTTCTACCACGTGAGAGTGTACATCAAACAACGCACGGCTGTGCGTTATAGCCGTGTAATTAATCACTCGTTTCTTGTTTGTACACTCGTGCATGTTATTCCCAACAAAGCAATTCAAAAAGTGTTTCAATCCTTAACTACAGATGTTTATGTAAAGACTATTGGTAAGAAGCAATTTTAAATAAAAAACACTAATGAACTTGAGTTTTATCATGCTGAATTGCTCTTGAATTAATATTAACTAGTGTTTAAAAAAATATTCACAGGCTGTACAACGTCGATTCATAAAATAAAGAATACCAAAGTCAAACATTGCTGAGTTTATTAAACAATTTTTTAACAAATATGCAGGATAAAATGTCATAACACAAAAGTTGTGAAAAATGAATGGAGAATTATTACTAGTGTAATATTCGGTAAAATGTTGCTGGTAAGAGTACGGTTGTTGTTCGGCTGGTTTTTGACAAAAATATCTAGCGAAAGTATTGTTTTTAATCGATATAGTAAAGTGTGACGTCAGTTGCCATGGATTTCGGTTCTAAACAGTAAATAATCAGCATAAATTTCTGAAGAAAAACAGTTGAACGTCTTGAGTATACGTTCCCTTGACAAAAAAATGATGTATTCACTTTAGTATATTGTAACAGTCTAGGACTAGGTATAATACGTCAGTTCCACTCTACTGACAATCTTTTAAAACTTTGATTACCACAAAGTTTTACTTTAGTTCATTGTTTTTCTGGTAAACAGAAATACGACAGGGAATCCCTCTAGCAAATATATTTCTTGTCTAGTCTTCAAATTGTTCAAAACTCTTAAAGTAACTACAAACCAACGGTTTTTTCGATAATACCAAGTATGAAACCGTAGATACCCAATAAAACAGGCAATCAAGGGAGATCTTAGATGTGATGCGGCCATCTTCAAATGTTCTTAGAAATAATACATTTTAATATTTCATTTCATCTTTACTTTAAAGGATGTGTCTCAACCGTGATGCTTTGTGCGCTCAAATCTACTACACGACCATTTTAATGGGCAAAAAACTAGATTTCAGTTTTGATTTCATACAAAATCTCAACCACAGAATAAAGATATACAGTAGTCGCACTCTTGTCGGAACCTTCGAAATTTTTGTCCTAGCGCATGTCGCATTACGCATGTTGTCCGCCATGTTCCTAGCAAGTCAATTGCCTTTCTGGCCAATAAGCACGCTGAACTGGCTGATCCGCCATATTCCTAGCAAGGTAATTGCATATATTTCCATAAAACAAAGAGGACACGTTGCACCGCCGAGTGCTTTCTCTGTATTGTTACTTACTCTGTGGTTTGAACCAACTATGTACTTGTTTATTTTAACTTATTCAGAAAATGAACCAGGAAAATATGGATCACTTCGTGGTAAGATAATGAACTGGCAATAATGTAAAGCATCGCGGTTGGTGTACATTGTTTAAAGTAACGACTTTTTAGAGAGGCACTATAACGCTATTTTTAACCTGGAGTGTCTTATTCAAACGTTAAAGATCAAACTTCAAAAGAAACATTGGTTTAGTCATGAAATATTGGTCACATCTAACTATTTTGGATACGTGTGAACACATTTTCTTAAAAACTTGAAAAACTGTTGGCCTAACAATTAATCAAGATACACTATTTCAACCCTCGCTTAATACTGACCATCCGAACTCTTCTACAAGTTTTTATGTATTTTATGCGAGCCTTTCTTGTGTTTAAAACAATTTGTGGAAAAAAACGTGTGGGTTTCAAAATCGCTCAAAAACAGGGTGACGTTGTCACTTTAAACAGAACTCATTGGAGTGGTGGTCAGTGTAACGCTACTTGGGAATTCCGAAACGGCAGTATCAGTCCACCGATGTCCAGCTTCGCTAAAAAGTTGTATAAATGAGCTATCCGACATTGTCCTCGTCCGAAAGCTATTAGTGGGCACGCTTGGTCGTCTTTGTTCAGGCTTTGTGTGTTGAATGTCGATCGTCGAGCTCCGAGAACGTTGTGGACGTACCGTTCCGATGCTTGCCGAAGCGTCCACCGAGTACCGTCGGGTTCCCTCGCGATTTGCTGACTTGGTGTTGAGTTGGGGATAGAAGAAAATAACACGAATTTTAGGGAAGAATAGACTGATGAGTACTGAAAATGCGCCAATGACGAAACCAAGGGAAACTACTGCTGTTTGTAGCTCAGCTAGTTTCTCACTAAAATATCCACCAATCGTGATAGTCCAAGAGATAGTATATGATATAATGGCAAAAAACATGTTCTTCGCTTCGTTAAAGTTCTGTGGCAGATTTCTTGCTCTGTACGCCAAGATGCCGCACGCTGTCGCCAGCAAACAGTTGTAGGCGAACGCAAGCGCTGAGAGAGGTGACAAGCGTTGGTCACAGTACATAAGAATAGTGTCATGATGAAGGACTGTCTTAAGATGGACTGGATAAACCATGTAATCAAGAACACTAATAATACTTTGGATTACAATAAAGGCGATTGTTTTTAAAAAAAACGACGTGTTTCCCAGCATCTTGGATGGTTGCCGCATTGATTTAAAAATGAGAAGCAAGCGAACTGTTTTTGTAAGTTGTATAGAAGTTACTGTAGCGTAAACAACGAAGAAAAACGCAACCAAAGCATTACAACTGAAATATTTAGGACGACCAAGGAAAGTAGGTATAACAGCAAACCAAACTCCAAGCGTAGTTAGTGTAAAGAAGTTGAACATTCTATTCGAGGATTTAACAACCGGTGTTTCTCGGAATTTGGCGAATATGAGAACAACAAATATAAGTAGGATTTCTCCGATAACACAAAGACATGTGACAGATAAAGCGAGAGGATGAGAGAAAGAGACAAATGTAAGACCTAGATCAATGCATTTGTTAGGTGTACACAACTGACAGTATTCCTCCCTCCAGCTCATGATATCTGCCTGATTATTCATCGGGCAAGTCAGGCACGCCTGTTGAACACAATTGTCAATGTAAGGCGGAATCTGTATTGAAGAACCAGATAAACATTTCCAAGAATTGTTGTTTCTCAAGATCTTCAAATCCGAAGGGTTGATTTCCCATCCAGAATTATTGCTCCATGTTCCGACCTTTTCAAATGTGGAACTGCGACAGGTGTTGGCGAAGTGAACTTTATTCAAAATGTATCTATCGCTCAAACATTCCATCTGCGAAGAACCGTACACATTAGTGCTTTTGCAGGGATATTTCAAATAACCGTCGGTAAGATAAGATGAGTTTAAGACTTGGCGTAAACTTCCAATTGTTGAAGTTACATTGCGAATTTCTTGACACGAACCTTCGGTGCATAACATGTCGTACAAAGCTGATTGCAACAAGGAAATTGTACTAAAAATATCTGCTACATCGTTGAGGTTTTGAATTGCATGGTTTGTAAATGGTTTTGAATGACATGGATAATCAATGAGAAATGGTGACCAATCTAAAAGGTTAATCAATGAATGTATTTTCCATGGATGAGTCTGGTTCTTTAAATGGTCATGGAAGTTAATAAATTGTTCAGGCAACACCTGTGGGCAATTTTTTGACAGAACAAAGACTGGGTCATTAGACTGAATTTTATTGAAGAAATAGTACGGTTTTAAACTTTCACTGATAATCACCCAACTTTTGTTCCTTACACCATAATTCCATGCTTGCTCGATCACCGCCACACCCTTATCTACATCTGAGACAACCACACCAACATTAAACGTATCTAATCTTTTCCACTGTTTTCCATCATTTGTCAGCTCTACGATCCTTGTGCCCTGACTATTATCCACGTATAACATCGCGTCATCACCCATACATCTGGCATAACCTTTTACTTCAGAAGACAAAGGCAAACGAATTTTGTTTCTATGGATTCCTATCAACGAGTGACGAAGTAGTCTGAAAAGCTCTTGTGAGGCAAGCGTGATCTCATTCTGAAGCGGCTCTACCATGAATCTACTCCATTTGATCAGAATCTAGAAAAAATATACCGTGTTAAAAGTTTTTTTTGTATGAAAAGTTACTTAAAGAATATTGACAATATATTTTTTCGCTGTCTTAACATAAAGTAAACTATTTAATAACTTACTTTACAGATTTGTTATATCTTTCTTTGTTTTCGAGATATTTCACTATTTCAAATGTGGTAAAATTTCATGTAAAATTTCTTGAATATTCATGAGAGTGGTGTGAGGACACAACCAGGGTCACCTAAAATGTTTTTATTTTGAAGACTGTGTGACGATATGAGGTTTAAATATGACTGTTGCTTTGTCATTTGTTGTTTGTCTGGAGTCAGTTACACAAATTGTCCTTTTAACACAGTCACACAGGAAGACTTTCTTCGCGGTTTCCCTGGTTGTGACGTCACCAAAACCAAAGCTAATTAAGGTTCAAGATGGCGGTCGTCAACAACGTTTACGCAGCTTTGAAGTGAAATATCTCGAAAACGAAAAGAGATACAATAAATCTGTAAAGTAAGTTATTAAATAGTTTTAAGAGTCCTTTCATTTGGGACGATGAAAAATCCCTTTAAGTGTAGTGCCTCCATACGATGTCTTTGTAAAACCAATCACACCGGAAGAAACTTACTTGGACGAGATAATGTCTTTATGTAATATATCATACATGAGAAAGCGTGTTCCAAACACCAAGACGTTTGGTAAGAGCCGAGACAAAGGCGAGGCTTTTAAACAAATTTCGAGGTGTTTGGGTGCCGATTTCCTTTGATTTTGGTTCATAATAAATTATTAATAAGTATATCCGTCTGGTCTACAATTATCTTCCCCTTGTGGTATACAGTCGTTATTATTATTCATTTCTTCAGAAACCGCGGAGCCGGGGGGCTGCAACCCACCCACTTTTTGCACTGCTTGGAATAAAACGACATCAAAAAATGTTATATTAGTGAAACAAACACCGAACAAAGTATATTCAAGTATATATAGGTCATGATACAAAAATGCTTTAAACTGCGATTAATTTTTTTTTCATGTATTATTTCTATATTTTTTTAAATATCAGCGCCCACTTTTTAACATGCTTTGCGGTCCCTGCTCTTTAGAAATTCACTGTTTTTACGGTTCTTGAACATGGAAATATTTGCATGGCAGGATTTGTGTTATCTAATTCAAAGAGGTTTGTTTAACTGCTGACACACACAAGTTAAAAAACAAGCAAGCAACAATAATTCTATTTAAACGTGATATAACAATATGGTCTTCAAGATCAAAAAGAGAGTAACCCATCTAATGACGTCATTGTTGCATACCCGGTAAAATCCAAGATGGTGGAGCAAACAAAGCAACAATTGTAAATATGTGAAGAACCAAGAGAGATACGAAAAAACTGTTATAGATGTTATTAAGAAATTTTAGGAGTTCTTGCCTTTCAGACGATACAAATTTTTGTTGCCAGTTTCATTTAATAAGAATAATAAGGTTGATAATACTATATACCATAATATAAAGATAATAAAATAGAAAGGAAATTGTATAATCAACGATCAAAAAATTGTGATGTATTAACTAACTAACTAACTAACTAACTATATTTATACTGGATAGCTCTATCAGTTCAACTAAACTGTTCTTTCTAGAGGTCCAGTGAGGGACATCCCTCATTGATCCAGTGTTACTACTGGAGGAAATCGGAGTACCCGGAGAAAACCTGAGACGTTTGGAAGAGTCAAACTGAAAGCACTTTCCTCATGTGACTGAAGTGATATTTTTAATCAGATAACTGGTCAATGCAGGAATCGAACACTGGTCACAGAGAGGAAAGGCAAGGGAACTAACCACTATACAACAACGTCCGATATAATTATATTGTACAAATTGAAGATTGTGTTGAAGTAGTGTTTTGTTTTGATTTGGTTTATGTTTTTAAGTGTTTGACTTCTTTGATTTTCAAAAAGTTGGCTTTTCCAAGTATTTTAAAATTGTTGCGGGTCTATTGTAGTTTACAAAGCGATGCGTTTTAATCAGTAGAGAAGCCAGACAGGTTTGTCCTGCTATGCAAATTTCAAATTATTAACGTTATTTTTTTTACATAGTCGATATCTTGCATACGTCATCCATTACTTTAACAATAACCGTTATTATGGATGTATACAAAGGAGAAGCAAATATGGAGATAACCAACTTTGTGATGCCTTGATACTTACTTATCACCCTACTGTTACCTTACGTGAAAAACTCTTGCATATATCAGTAATAACAGAAATTGTTCTTATATATAGCTGATATCTTGGAAACGTTATTGGTTTATGGATTTATACAATAGAAACACAAATAAGATTACCTTTGTGGTATCTTACTTGAAGTAACACTTGTTATCTTATGTTCATCTCTTTTGCATGTAACAACTAAGATTGTTCTTACAGTGGATATCTTGCATGCGTCATTGCGTAGTTGGTAACTTGCTTACGTCATACAAGTGTTCGAGAAAGCTAAGCAGAAAAAACTTACAAAAAGAAAGAAATTTGGGACTTCATTCTCCACAGATATTACAACAGATTCACATCAAATTTACAGTAAACGCTACGACACGACTCATCAAAAACGCTTTTCGAATTCAAAGGAAGGAAATACTAACAAATATTGTGTAAATAGCCAAAGCGTTTGTTTTTTTCTGAAATATACCGCACCCAATTTCTAAAAGTATGTTCTATTTTGTGTGATAAACATTCTTAGCTTCTATTTAAAAAGAAATTTAAATAAATTAAAAAAATTAAAATACTCGAGGTGCGTGAGTAATTTACGAAATCACTCACGCAACTAGATTTATCACATCTAATTTCGCCTTGCTTTTAATAATTGATTTACTGGATCCTTCTACAAGACAATCACATACTGACAAGTAGAACATACTGTATCTTTTATCTGTATACCTTTGGAAGAACCACAGTTACCAAAAGTAAAATCGAATCTTATGAATAAAACTTCATACGTTTTCAGCAAAGTCAAGTAGTCCATTAGAGTTTATTAAAAATAATATTTTGCAGTCACTCCAAATTACTGTTGGGCTTTTTCCTTAATGGAAATAAATACGACTGCCTTTACGACAAATATATTGGCATTTCATGCGCGTTAAAATTATTGTAGGTTTTTTAAAAGTTTATTAGGTAGCTAAAAATCTTACGTTTCCAGTTAGGATTATGCAATAGAGTAACTTGCACTATAGGGGCCCTAATAAAATCCCCAGATCTCTGTGAAGGCTTAGGTATCACGAAGTTCTGACAATCTGAACATTATGAAATAGGTAAAGAATTAAGGGTCCTTCCAAGCAACTGAGCTCAGAATACAACTTCGTACCATTCTTTAGGAAGCAACTTTCAACCTGGCGGTCTCGCACCCAGAATCATCTAGATTGCTCAGAGTGCTCCTCCCCCCCCTACTAATCTTCATATTAATTTCATTAGCTCACTAAATGCCACATATAACGTGACCTCATCGGTCGCCATGTTGACTTCACCAAAGAATTTCAAAAATCTGGTAAACGATAGCCTTAAATATGCCAAAAATCGTTTGGGGTATTACGTTTGCTGTTTCCTGCCAGAAAGCCACTGTACTGATAACGCCAAAAAGGGAAATCTGCCTTGGGTGTCAAAAATTTGCCTTGGGTGTCAAAATATAGCGCCTGGAAAATGCAGACCAGCATGTACTTTTGCCGTTCTAGGTATTTCCCAATCTTAAATACCTCAAATCGTGAAAAGTCACGACCTTTTTGAAGATAAGTTTTCGTTAGGTCAACAGACTCTCGAAACAAAAATAAACAAAAATGAGTCTGTTTCTTGGTGTACAAATATGGCTGCCGGGGGAGTCATGTAAGAGCTCAATTTAACCAAGTCAGTTAATATAGAGATCAGTGGTACCCCCTTATCACCCGTAGGTGCCTCTGACTTTACCATGTAGAACCCATAGACGCATCATCTGCAGTTAGGTCTCCCTTGGCATATTAATGAATTTCCTTGGACCTGTGAGGTCTTCTTGCAGAAGGCGGTCAGTCCACTATAATGGGTTATTCGGGATTATCATTACGCGGTGATCTCATGTCAGTGACTTTTTCGATGTATTTTGGGTAGTTTTGAGAGTTTTAAATAAGTTTATGTTCAATAGATTCTTCAGTTAAACCTGATCAGCTCAGCTCATCCTCGGGAGTAGCTATCTTTTGTTTGATCTGGGTGCTCAAGTGTGGCAGGTGCCTGGTGAAAGCCATGCAGGTGTACGTTGCTTGCCCAACGTAAATATCGGCAAATTAACAAAAGCCTATGAAAATTTATCTCAAAATAGTAATCTCTCTGTAATTAAAAGTTTCGTGATGTCGCTAGTTGATACGTAATCAAAACAGGCGGTTGTCGACAAACAACTCTCCGATTATCTTGTCTTCGTGTGTGTTTGCAACGAAACCTGTCAGTCTCAACTAGAAATAGTATTTTCAACCCCTTTATTTATACAGTGTATATAGAGATTTCGATAGGAATTCACAAGTTTCTGTAATATTGAAATAAAAGCCGTATCATATACATAATGAAAAATTTTAATCTTCAAAGATATCAAAAGATTACTGTATTTTTGTAATTATACTAGCCTTGAGAAGTGTGCCTGTCAAGTTGTTAGAATTACATTGACTTGAATGTTGGTATATTTTTTGGTTTATGTATCTACTAGTACACTAAACGCATCTGAACACGATTTGACCAAAGACAGTAAAGAGATGTTGAGAGTTAAACATCAACAGATTTTTTGAGACCAGCAATTGAAGAATAGCTCTCCACTTCGAAATGAAATTGACATGTAATAATAAAATATTTCCAGCGTAAAGAATAAAGATAAAATCAAACAATGTGCTGTTTTTGACAAAACAACTGGCTTTAGAGAACGAAGTACTAATTCAAATTGGTAAATTTCGACCTGTTATACACAAGAATTCTCCCTAGAACAAATGGTATATCTAGCTTAAGTATTATTCCTCGTTCCACCACCACCGGTTGTTACATTGACTCTATATCAAATATACAAAGACAGGGTATTCGTAATTCGGTAGCCGTGTAAAAGATGCCAACTGCGTATGCTTCTCTTAAAAGTCTCCATCGCTCCTATACATACAAACAGTGTAACTAGGTTGGATGTAGATTTTACTAACCTATTTCGCTAGACTATTGTGAAAGCAAAAAATACATGTACGATTGCCACACGTTTGTTTATAAATACGTTACTTAGAAACAACAATTTAAGCAAAGTCCAGAACAACTGTACGGTACTATTCAAGTTCTTTAAGTACTTTTGCGAAATAGACACCGATAACTAACTTATTTTGATATAGTATAATGAACAGAGAGACTGAGAAAGGATGCTGCAAGATACCCGTGTTGACATTGCTCATCAGTATTTTGAACTCATAAAACATCCCACGAAAGAGGAAAAATATCACGGTTCCAGAAGTTTGGGAATTAGTTGTTGAAAAATTGCCGACGTGTGTTTGCCGAAACAATTGATTATACCACGAGGGCACAGGAGTGGTATTATTACCAGGGCTCTCAAATATTATATCATTGTAGGGGACAGTGCAAACTATGACAAAGAACTTTTACAAAAGACAAAGATAGTTTATCTTCATATAGTAACAAACTTTCTTAAAAACAAAATCCCCTCAAAAAGTGAGCGCCCTTATGTTATTACAGTTGTCTAATAAGCCTGCAAAGTAACCTGTTCAAGCCAGTATCGCAGTTTTCAAACCTGTATTACAGTTCTCAAGCCTGTAGTTCACGCCTGATTACAATTTTCAAGCTTGTACTGAAGTTTTCAAATTTGTATTACAGTTGTCAAGCCTGTAATGAAATTTTCAAGCCGTCTTTATGCCGTTATCAAGCCTGAATTACAGTAATTCTCAAGTCAGTACGGCAGTTTTCAATCCTGTAGTTTTCATGCCGACGACTTGACTATAAGGCCTAGTTTCCATATGATCTCTACGATCACCCAAAATAGTGTCCAGTCAATCACAGTAATCGTACTATCTCCCTCAACAACAGTAAGATCGCTGTACCTGGCTGAACCCAATTTTGGGCGATCGTAGCGATCATATGAAAACCAGGCCTTGAGGGTACTACCATGATCAGTCCCATTTTCATTATCTTCAAAGGCAATGTAAGACACCCACAATATTCCTTACAACCCACGAATATGCACTTCAATTTCTTGTACTTTTCTCGAGGAAATTAGTAAAAAGCAAAAACTTTCCTTCTCTACAAATTTGCCCTTATCAAACATTCAGGCGAAAATTACTGAAAAACAAAAAATTCTTTGTCTACTGATTTCCCGCCCGCGTACCTAATATAGTAACTTGACTAGAAAAGTTAGCGCTTAAATCGCTCTTTACCTCAGGAAGATTTGTAAAAGTCTACTGGACTTAAATATAAAAACATTTGAATGAATATCGAGATCATGTCGTTTAGTAGTTCCAATAAGCGGCATATAGGTAGAGCAACAGACTCTAGAAATTTTTCGCCCGCACAAAAGCTTCCGAAACATTTTTTGCATGTGAGTGTTTTTTTTGGTCTCGACAAGCTACTAGCAAGTGACGCCAAATTAAGTGGCCGGCACTTGACAAACATTTTTTACTGCGTTAATTCGTCTAAGCTACATGGAAATAAACCCAGCTCCACGCATTTCTGTAATTATCGAAGAAATGCTGTGAACAATTATACCTACTGTTGAAATATATAGCGAGCGAGGCGCGTCCCCACAAGTCAGCCATAAGCGACGAAAGTGTGTGGAATAACGTTTTATAAGATATACTGTTTTCAAGTTAAACATGAATTTCTTGTTTAACTCTGTAAATCTTTTGTAAGGAATAAATTGTTGTTCGAGTGAGCCAAACCGTACTGGGAAGAGGCGCTTAACCGCAGTAGGTATCGAACCCAGGACCTTCACGTAGTCCGACACTTGAACTAGTGAGCCACAAGGTAAAGGACGGAAAAACATTAAATCGAATGTTCGTTGTTGTCTTTTCGAAAGACTAGTTTATAAGACAGTCAGTAGATGATGCTCATTTCCTCAGTGTTTAGGGGGTAGGACTAAACCGAAGGTCGTTGGTTCGCGCATTGTTATTTTTTAAAGCACATTTTTTTGCTTTCCCAGTATGGTGTCGTTCACTCAGAGAACATCTTATTCTTCCATACGTATAAACACATTCATACGAGCACTATATCGGCACAAACACCTTACTCCTTCGTGCATATATATATATATTAATATATATTTAAAAATTTCATCATAAAACGTTATATTCACCTACCGGTGGCATTTAGTTGACTTGCAAATTTTACAAAAGAAATTGAAAAACATCGGGAAAACTGAGTTCCAAAAACACGATGGAGTAGAAAAAAAATATAATAATTATTTACCTTAGTCTCGGTGAAATTAAGTAAATATTTAGGCCTACTTATATTCTCCTCAACTTCGGGATGATTACTGTATATATGAACAAAATATGTCACCCTTACAAAACTGATAGTATATAATAATAACAACTGGTTGCCGCCTGAGGGCTTTCTTCCGACGAATAAAATCTTTTGTCGTTACATATGTTAGGTAAGATATTAAAGATGGCTCAATCACATGAGAACCAGCCAGCTTACCGCGTTTGAACAAACTGGTTTCGCGGAATTGCCAAACGGTCGCTGCATGGCCTATCCAGTGCCATGCGAGAGCTCCAGTAAATATGAAAAAAGCGGCTTATGCCGGGCCAGCCTAGCTCACGAGAACATCCCTTACGTAATCTAGATCCCTAATAAAATTTAATCCCTCGAATGAAATGTTTCTGTAATGTTGATTTGACCGGGAGATAATCTAGTCTTTTACAGAATTTGCTAGTTTAACTTAGCGTGCAAAGTTACGTGTCGGTGTTGTCGCTATACGTGACATCTTTATTAGAAAGCAATTGTTTAGACTTTTTCTCAAAAGACTAGTCTATCCTAATTTACAAACGTTTGAACGTGGCGGCACAATTGAATGACTAACACCCCCAGTTGTGCCCACTGACTGAGGTACTTTTAATGACCGGCCGAATGAGATGAGAGTCTGGAATTAAAACACATTGTGAAACCTCGGGAAGTTTATATGTTGTTTCGTTTTGGTGCAAAATGGTCGTGAAATAACCACTACTTATAAAAACTGACAAAAACACCGTTTTTGTAATGTTTTCCTCAAAATTGATTTTTTTAAAGATAGAGATCTTGATGTAATTTTTACACTCATCTTGAAGAAGTTTGATAGAAGATCTCATGAAGTGATTATCTATAACTTTTTCAACAGGCTACGTTTTCAGGTGATACCAGTTGGACATAAATATGATATATATATATAAAAATACAAAACCAACTAAATGACCATAATAAATCATGATATCGTGGTCAGCAGTGCCCATAAAAAAACTATAATTGTGGTTAGACTTTTTTAAAAAATATTTTTAAAGCTATAATAAGTTGTATGCATGTGAAACGGCAAATAATTATAAAAAGCAGGCAAGACGTTAACTTGTATGCAACCATCAGACAATAGTCTTTGGCGCCGGTGTTTTAAGTCCGTTTAAGTTTTATAAGACGTATAATATAATATTGTAATAAGACTAGGGATAGTTTGTATTTTTATGGAAGTGCATGAAATAGCTGAAATTTAAAAAACTACTTTAATCGGCACACAACTTTAAAATATAAAACAAACCTAACTTCGACTTGTTGTTTCTTATACACAAAATTCAAAGTGACAACATTAATAAATATTTCGATTTTATTCCCATGACTAGACCAATAATCTTGTACTAAAATCGATGTTTCCACTTTGCTTGGTTTAACCCTTTCTGATTCGAATTTTAAAGTCATAACAATTCTGTTTAAGGTTTGTTTTGTTTGCATATTTATCCAAGAAGCGGCGAATACGAGACAGTGGGTTTGACAGATGGTAAGTTTATTGCTATCATGTATTAAACCGTTGTCGTAATTCTAAAAATTGTAATCTTGTGCTGCAAAATATCTTTTTGCAAATACATAGTGAATAAATATTGATAAGAAATTTCGCAAATTTGAAAATGAATATGGAAATTTAAAACTGAATTATAAAATGCACATTTTTTAGATATTAAGAATAAATGCAAATACTTATTTGTCACATAGCGTGATAAGTTGCTATGTCAAGCTTACTGTCCACTCTTAAATTTCAAACCATTTTCGTTAATTTTTAGAAGGTGTATCGCTATACATAAATGAACAATTTTTTTCTGTGAGATTTACACTGAAAATTTGGTATACACAGTACAATACACAGATAAGGCAATATTAATTTTCACAATTTGTTATTGCAAGAACATAATGTTTAAGACTACAGCCAGCACTAAGAAGAAATCATTTGGAAAAGAAGAAAGCAGAATAAAAAAAAAGAATGAAAAGCAAAAGAGGAAGCATTTTATACGTAACACCTGCACACACACACACACACACACGCACACATATGATCTAAACACGGAGATTGTAACATTTAAGTCATTTGAAGACTGAACTAGCAGTAATAAGGGTCAAATTTACCCATCTACACTCATAAGTGCAAGTAACCGGAAAATGGTGTAAAATTTCACTTTTTATAAGATCCGATGAGTATGATCAACTTCTTGATCCAGCATGAGAGAAAAAACATGCAAATAGGACCATAGCAAATGACGACTCATGATAATGATTCTATAAGATACCTCTAACAAATTCAAGCACTTACTATAGACAGCTAGTTACAATAGGCTCTGACATGTTGTATACAGGCATGATAACGCTAAAGTTACATCGAAACCAACTGATGGCAACAAGTTTACCCAAAGGACCGTAACTACACCTTTACTTCCTAATGTATATAAATAAGAAAATTGTATAATAGTATAATTCAGGTGCTATAATATCCGATAGAATTATACATTTAAAGTTTCGTAAGCTATATAGATATTTATTTCATTTTATGGAATTCGATAATTGCGCAACGCAACATGCCGACAAGGTGAAGAAAAGAATA
>JAOBAZ010108774.1:0-11413 GCA_026546875.1 Pteroeides caledonicum | reverse complement strand
TTATATATACATACATACACACATACATACAGTTTTCTTACTAAAACAATTCTTAATTCAAATGATTTTTTGCTAAATTGCATTGTTCACAAAGTACAATTCAAATTCTTATTTTAACACTCGATATTAACAAAAATTGCTCTTATCAACTGCCCTCAGACTCTTTGACGATGTAAAATCGTTTTTGTGGATACAGCAGAAAAAAGATTCCTCACTACGCCATTTCAAAGAACTTCTTATTTTTTTCTTCACGAAAACCCTCTAAAAGACCAAGGAGGCAATTTGTTCATTGAAAATCTAAGCTAATGAGGTAGTACGATCTAATCATACTGCACACAGAATAAATTCTCACGGAAAAATTAAGAAAATCTATTAAGAAAATCTAAAACAGTAATACTAAATATTCACGTGAAATATTCTGAATAGCTCCAAGGGAACTATTTTTTATTATCACATTCCTTGCATGCTGTATGTGTTATTATTACCACAGTAAAAGGCATCTTTTAATAACTATGGGCTGGTGGTTTTGGCCAATTAAAAAACCTCTTGTTAACCTATTTTGGACATTTTATCTTGATCGCATCTGTGTTGTTTTCAGCTTATCTAATCAATCATACAATAGACGTACCGCGCACACATGTGTACCGCCTTTTCTTCTAATAACAACACGGCCGCAATATTGCATTGATTATTAAAAATAACAAACGGCTCTCATTATTAGTGCACTCAAGTTAACCCTAATAAACACGAGATAACCGGGCCACCATCTTATCTGAAAACTGACTCATTTTTAAATAATTATTACGTTAAACATGCCACACTTCATACGAAAGAAAACATCTGTTGGGCGTAGGGCAATTTAAGATCATGAAAAATTTCTTAAGGTGATGACTTGCAACTCTTTGGGATGACAAATACAGTTTTTATGGGAAGCGATTTGTGATGATTGGAGAGTATTGTCAATATTGTATCTGACCGTGGTCACATGTGGCATTTCCATCAGGTTGACTGGCAGTTTTAATTTTGTAGAGTTTGCGTGCGTGTGAAAGGTTGACGTTTAAACTATATACTATTACAAACTCGTTATCGTATCTACATTTGACAACATACATTTAAAATAACGGACTCATAAAAGTAGGTACAACTATATTTGTACCATTTGAGTTATGCGCAAATATGACACCCACATGAACGCATGATAAATAAATTTATGGTTTATAGACAAGAAATAACAGAAATACAGAATTACAGTGCAAAACTTAATACAACGTATTTCCTTGCTTTTATATTATATTGACTTATAAGTATCGCATAGTCTGACCACTTCAGTGCATTGGAAACGCTGTTGTTAGCTTAAATAGTTACTTCATCACCGCGTTGTTTTTCATAGCACAATTCTTATAACGTACAAGTAAATCTCTACAAACTCATATCACTATAATAATCAACAAAACAAGAAATTCTATATTTCAAAAAACGTTTTGCTACACTCTCCCTGGGAGAACACGTAACCGAATTCAAAAACTATATCAACGAGTTGTAGTTCCACTTCTTTAAATTCACTTGAGTTGTTCCCCAAATTTGCACTTTTGCCAAGCGCTGTGCGTCGAACAAGATAAGAAATATGAAAGGTTTTTGAGAAGTCCCACCTGATAAATAAACTCCGGAAACTTCAGGTATGAAAAATGAAACTACAAAAAAAATTCCCATGGCCTTCAACATAAAATCTTGTAGAAACGAAGAAAGGTCTAAACCAATCATCGATTTTGGTAAAAAATAAAACGTTTGTCTATAGTAACTTTACCACCAAATACCTACTCTACCTTACACCAAATATCTACTGTACCCTACCCATGCATAAACTGAACAAGGAAAACAAATGAAAAATATACCAACCAGCAACGAATGCAACTGCATAAATTTTGATTTTGCTCACGTTTCGATAGTCGTTCATAAAAGTAAACTAAACTAAACTAACTATATTACTGGATAGCTCTATTAGTTCAACTAAACTGTTCTTTCTAGAGGTCCATTAAAGGCCATCCCTCATTGGTCTAACTAGTGTTACTACAGAAGGAAACCGAAGTGCCCGGAGAAAACCTGCGATGTTTGATGGAGTCAAACTGGTCACAATCATCAAATTCTCCTTCAAAATCCACACATTTGGCAGTTCAGCGCCATTTTACTAGTGTATTTAATTTTGTATTTCATATGCTGCTTATGTACTACCCAAACTCATCCATAAGTTTTGAGTTGATAAAGATGCATAGTGATAAATTTATCAAAATGAACAATTAACAAAATTCATGAATTGTTGTATTATGTCGTTTTAAGGGAAGAAAACATGCACCTGGATTTGTCAAACTAGTATAAGTTAAACAACAACAATATAAACCTTTATGGTGACTCAATTATTTTTAGAACGTTACTAAAAACATTCACAGTGTGTGAAAACAATCAAGGTGAGTTAGTGGTTCGAAAGATGACAAGAACCGTTGCTGATACCATCATCCACGAAGTAACGCGAAGAAAGCCGATGGCAGTATAGATTATTGTCGGCAAATATGTCGTAGAAAAAACGACATATCATACTTTTTTACTCGAAATTCGAACACAGAAAATTTCGTTATTTTACTCTGGATGCACCAAATGCTAACTTTTTCACGAGGGAAAAGTTTGAGGCAAGCACCACAGAAATGTCCTTGCCAGAGAAAGCCGAGAAATGGAATGCCGATATTATTCAACATTTAAAATATACGACGATCAGTATTGATAACAATAGCAATCCACGTAGAGTTGGTGTGTTAAATATCTTATAAGAATTTTGGTGCATCACTATCGATACTTATCGAGGATTGACAATTATTTCGGCTGAATGTCCTCCAGGGTTAGTGATGCGAAAGTGGTATGGTCACATTTGAGTAGGGTGCAGGTAGATGTATGCTATCTTGGTTTACTATGGAATGTTTTTGGAATCGCCTTAGCCGTACAATGTCCACAACTACTCATTAGTTGGCGATCACTACGCGCGCAAATGGCTTGGGGTGTAAAACGTATAAAAACACGTCAAACGTTGTGATGGAGAGGGGTGGGGCAGAAGAAGTCCTGTTAAAGACAGTGACATGATAAAAAGTGTGAAAGGTAGATATGGGAACAGGATGTGGTAACTGTACGGTATGATGCAATTGGACCTTTTTGTTTTCTGCTAATCTTTAAGGCGATACTCTTGTATTAATAGGATTAACCACAAGTCCGTTGTTCATTGATCAAGTCATATAGTTCATGTGGCCATGCAGTGTTGCAAATGAAACCACACAAGGAGTAGAAACTTTTGTTATTTTCCCAGACCTACTTAAGGGTGGACTACGGGAGTGAAATTAAAACCCAAAATGCAATTATCCCGTGAAACCGTCGGATTAAACCCAAACCACACCAGTGCTAACACTGCAGGGATACAGATAAATACTTCTTTTCTATTTGAATCTAGCGTGGATGGTGGAGAACTTGTTCAAGTCAATGGGCTCCCTGTATTAGCGGCTGAGGAAAGAGTGTCGCGAGGAACTTGTGTTAAACATGTAAGCATTTTAACTGCTGCGAGTTGAGCATGATCGGTAAGTGGTGAGCACCACACGATTCAGCGTGATATTATCAGTATAAAGCGTGTTATACAGGATCTGTCAACAAGCTCAACAAGCTGACCGGATAACTTGCTTGATCGCGCATTTCTGACCTGGTGAACTTCACTTGATGACATGTAATTAAATCGAGTGGTATTGTGATGCGTCTTCATCCTTCTGATAGGGTATAAATTGAAAACACAATTCGTGAAGCCAGCAGTTACGTATGACAAGCTTAGAAATCTCTCGGAGAAAACACATCATGACCGTTCAGCTTGTATTTGCTGCGATTATTTTGAGCATTGTGGACTGTAGTTTGGGGAGCGTTGGCCAACAAGCTGTCACAAATCACAAGATTTTCACCCAAAAGGTTTGTGAATAGTGTCTAACTAAGCAAGCTGTGTTACCGTTTGTATTAGTTAATTCATCAGATAGCACATGATGTATCTATTTACATAGTTAAAGCATTTAAAGAGATAGTGTCACTATATACGTGTTTTGTTTTAAAATATTACCTGGAGTGGTTTGTTTTGGCTTGCGCTAACACAACTAAACGAAAAAACACACAAGCGCGCGTGTTGAATTTAATAAGCAAAAACAAGCGCTTCGAGATGAACCACGGCAGAGAAGAACGCAAGTTCTGCTGGGTATTCCGCCTACTTTTCTCGCAGCAACGTCCACATACGTACTGCCAAACACACACGTTGAAAAGTCAATCAAAGAGAGGCACATAGCATAATTTATCGATCCTCTGCTGAGGAATCTGAATCTTCAAGTGGGTGTTGACGATCTCAATGAAACAACATTAAATGGCGTTTGGGACGGCCTTGCTAAATGGACGAGGATGTCGCGAAGGTTATACACTCCATTGAAAATCGTCTTAAACTGTTTACTAAAAGCGAAGCCAAACTGATCTACTTAACAAAACCAACCAACCAAAGAAACGTTTGGAGTATACTAGTTTTAAATTAATTCTATATTTAAGCAATCTTTTATTGACATTTACTCGGAACGTTTTTGTGGTTCTTGAGATTGCCTTTCGTTTTATATTAATGGTAAAAAAACACAAGCTTTGGTGGTAGCTCACAGATCCTGGCAGAATGTCTGCAAAACGTCAATATGTCTTCTATTACCGTTAGTGGATTACCGAGCCAAAACGAAATGACAGACATGTGAGTCGTAATCATGATTATTATCTCTGACCTACGCGCTCGGCAAATTGATTTTGTTTAAATAAATGTTGCTCTTTGCTTGTACTCGGCCTTCCTTAGGGTTGCGCGCGATTTATACCCAAATCTACGGAACTTGACCAGCGTTTGCGTAAAAGCGGCGGTAGTTCAACGTCGTAGACACGTTGTGGTTACATTACCAGGTGGCATAGAGGGAAGGCATTATCAAATTGTTCGGTAAATAGCCACTTCAATAAATCACTTCTTTAGCTATGTGATATGCGGCTGATCAGCTCTCAGGTTTTCTGTGAACCGCTCTGGACAACATTCAAGGTAATACAAATCAACGTAAAGACAATGTGTGAGAGAGCAAGACCCTATAACAAGATCGTAAGATATCATTTGAGAGAACGTCAACTGCAGTACGTGTGCTGGCGTTGAAACTCTAGCCTTCGCGCAACGCCGCAAGCAAGAGAAACAGTCGCAAATACGTTTTTATTTCTGGTCTCCCAAATTTGAACCTATTAATTCTCAGTTAGCTTAAGGAAAGGCACAACAATGCTCTCATTTCGTTTTGTCATTTAATAACGCAACGAAATCCTCGTAAATATCTCGACAGCAGAACAGGCAAAGCGGTGGACCGGAATCTCAAAGGTGTCATCATTCCCGTGCAAGTCAACAAGATTTTGTTGACTTCACCAAAGTCTGAATTGTAAATATTTTCAAAGTTGTTACCCTGAGCGCGCGGTGTTACCATTGTTACAGTTCATTTATTTCTAAGCGTTAGAATGCTTCGTTTTCCCATAAATGGGAAACTCCTTGCAACAATAGACCCTCACGTCGTCCACGAATATAAAAAGTTAATCTCATTTCCACGATAGTGAATGTCAAAATGTGTTATATCACAGCGATCTAATTTAACTTTACCACACTGAAGATATACTAACTTTGTCAAATTATCGTGAAAGTTGTAGCCTGAAGATATATATTAAACTGTAGCCCTGCAGTGTTTTACCCGCCATTATACTGCTTCCTTTCATTTCAGCGGATAACACTTGGATGTGACGTAAGGCCAATATTTCCCAGATAATTACCCATTGGCAGGGTCTACCAACTTTTAACAAGTCTTTTCCCAAAATGCCAAGGATGATTTTTCATTTTTGCCAGTCTGAATTTTGTTTTGCCGTGACTTCCACCGATTGACTTAAGCCTAAAAATTAAATTCCCCAGCGTGCATCTTGAACAACAATATTTTCCTTTCGGACCAATGTAAAACGGACATTTTCTCTGAGTAATAGCTGTCATTAGTAGATTAGTGCCAACTTGTGTCGCACAGACGGATAAAGAATACTTTTCAAAGCTAGAGTGTATATACATGACTCCATTTTTCTTTACGGTGTCTTAAAGAAAAGTACAACTGTTCACTTTTACACTTATACGCAATTTACGTCGCGTTACTTCATATAAAAATAACTTAATATTGCAATAGTATCCCAAAGTATCTAGTTTACCACTCCCGTCAAGGATTCTACAGACTCTTTTTTCCGGTTACAAACATTTTTTTGGGAAAGTTCCCTGTCCAGACCGTGACAATTTCTTATGTATATAGTGTCACCGTGTTTAAGGCGATATGTTGTATATCTCATCAACACGGACACAAATGGTTTATATCACTTATGAGATGTGAATGTGTGGAAGCGATCATATTTGACAATAACTATAAAGAAATGAGTACTTGGTGAGAAAATTAATGATCGAAAAATTTATGTAACATATAAAAATCAATATAAACCTTAGTAGCTAAGCACATAAGTATAATTACGGCAACCACTGAGTATTTTCATAAAATACACAACAACAGTAACTCCGAATATTGATAACATTTTTATTATCTGAAGATGACTACAATTTAGTCGAAACGTAGAACGTAAGTATTATGTAACATATAAAAATCAATATAAACCTTAGTAAGCACATAAGTATAATTTGGTAAAATAAAGGGTTCTGGTACGTTCGCATAAATTTGCCAAAGCATTTTTGTTTCTTATATCTATATTAAACCACTACTATTTTTTTTGAGAAAAGTAATAGAAATATAATAATGAAAAATAAACTTTCATACAAAATTCAAAACATTTGACAATAAATTGCACAACTTGAGGAGTGAAGAGTTAAATATTGACAATACAACGAAGACAATGGTATAACCGAAAATATTCTAGTAATTTTCAGAGTCAATAATGGATCCTACGATGAGTGATATTTGACAGTGTTTACAAATGAAGTGAGAGAAGACCAAGCTTTTTTTCAAGTAGTTTTTCGCACTTCTGTCCAGTCTGGTATGTAGTAAAACATTTTGACGGAAAAGAAGTTTGCTACTTATTATACACTCCTTGGAGTTGTTTTTTGCCCAGCCCGCCTCCATAATCTTCATTCATAAAGCCTTTCTTTCGCTCCAGGCTCATACACCACACCCTTACCAACTACACAGCGCACCAGCGGCGTACTGACATTATTCCATCTGTTCCAACAGTTCGTTTTAAGTTCATACTAACAACTTATTATAACCTAACAAACCAGGTCGGGCAAGGTTTGTATTCAAAAGATCGAAAGCAACATATTTTCCCGTACGGACCGAGCTTGTGAGGTTAAAAAGGAGTTTATTATATGTCTCCAGTACAAAACAATATCGTTGTCGACATTGTTGACGGTGTTGCGAGGCTAGCTTTTTTTCTCTGTTGTACTCTTTCTCCGTAGCATTTAATGTCATCTCCGTCTGTTGGTTCCTTTTTTGGTTTTCGTTAATTCGTTTAATTTTACTCGCAAACTGTTTCGCTGTAGTTTGTTGTTTTTGTGCCGGTCCGTACACTATGTCCGTACAGTAAAATACTGGCCGGTATCAAATACCCGAGTTTGGATTCGCAGGACATATAATAAATCTTAATAACTCAGAATATGGAAATCAGTTTTTTTTATTTAAGTTTTGACTAAATTTTATTTAACTTCCGGATTTAAGTTTTAGTCAATATCTCAAGATGACTAAAAGTCGAAAAGTTGAATGATAAAAATGATATTACAATATTCGAGTTTTATATAAAAATACTCAGTGCTTCTCGTTAATATAAAAGCCTTTAAATATCTTTATATAGTTCCTTACACCTACTCTATCTCACTTCATCTTAAATCCATTCCATCAAAACCTAGAACAGCCTTAATCTTAACGTACTCATATAGTCTACCCGACCACACCTAGTATTCCAACCTGTCCTTACACAAAAACGTTTGACTTCAACACCCTATACCTTCCTAGCTGTACACACCAAATGATACCCCACATGTCCTTCACACCAAACGTCACCGAAAATGCACTCACAACGCATAACAAACAGTTGAAAGGAACTGGTAACTAAAATTGTTTTTTGTGATGAGGTGACTGATCTGACGCAGTGTTTCACTGCTTTGTTTATCACATCTGATTGACATAACTTAATAAGGGATGTCTCACGACGTAAGTGACGAAATGTGGGGTGGAGAACCGTAACTATTTAAGTAGTGTTTATAACATTTTGAAACCAGAGCACCCGATGTTCTGCCAAGAATTTAGAAGAAAAAGATGTGTCTATCAGCGAAATATTTCGAATGTGCGCCAAGGAATGTTCTATGCGTTACAGGATAAACTAATCTTAACGATGATGATATATTCAAATACATAAAGCATGAATTATAGCTATGCCTTCGCCGCACCCTCTTTTTGTTAATAAGAAAAGTTAAAAACCTAGAAAGTAACGAATAACTCGCAGATATGGCTTAACTTAACCAAGCGTTTGGTTCGTAAATTAAAAAGAACAACGAAATGCATCAGAACTTTTTAAAGACACGATTTTGTTTTCCACAAAACAATTTATGCACCAATCACTCATTTAATAACACTATAGCACTCCTTCTCAAAGACACAATAGAAACATTCTACCATGAAGTCTTCCTTACGTTGTAATGTGATTTTTCTTGTTGTATCAACCCTAACAATCGTCTAGTCTAAACGTGACACTGATCTATTGCTAATACTGTACAATATTTGATCACGACACGAACCATACTCCCGACCCACGGATATATTAAAACTTATTTTTAAACCTACAATTCTTTTTTGTTTTTATACTAGAATAGTTTTTTTTCAAAATGTTGCCAAACACTCCATGAGTTCTCCGGCAAACGTTTGTTTACACCTTATGTTGTGCTTTAAGGCATAAAAGTCGTTGTAGTTTAGCGTTGTAACACAACAAGTTGTTTTGTTAAGTTTTAGCCGTGAAGTCTCTGCGGCTTCTAAATTGTAAATCTGCAGATTTGATGGTCAGCAGTTTTGAGCTATAATATAATATTTCCTTCGATTACAAATTATTGTCGAACTTTTTGGCTGAAGGAAATATATAAATGTATAAACTACTTTTATAAGCCAGTCCGGGACCTGTGCCCAAAATACAACATCTGGACTATCTGGTTGGGAACGAACCTGAGACCATGCGAAAGTAGTGAAGACTAGAGTGTTTTAACCACTTCGTCACGAAAGAAGTTGGTGATAACTTTGCCTGAAATTCTTTTTAATTAAAAGCTGTAACAATACCAGACTTAGATATTGGATTTCACTTTGCTACATCTAGTACATACATTGAATTGAAGTTCCTAAATCTGGCATAGGAACGATACAAACCAGTTTCTAAAAAACAGCCTAAAATGGCATCTTGAGCAATACCTGCAGTTGTTGCTTTGTAAAATAATCGATACCATTGAGGACGATGATCGGCCTGCTCATAATTTTCTTTTTCTGGATATTTGAGAAAACTGCCAAGACAAGCTGCCATAACTAAATAAATTATAAATAAATTATACATAAATTATAAATAAATTTTAAACAAATTATAAATGAATAATAAATGAATTATAAATGAATTATAAATAAATTATAAATAAATTAAAAATAAATTATACATAAATTATCAGTAAATAAAACATGTTTGTCAGTGTGGTAATAACGAGAGAAAGAGATTAATATAGCATATCGTCTCATGTAAAAATCTCCGCTAGACAACAGTGCTAAGATCGTTTTGTGTTTTATAGTTTGAAAGTGTCACAGTCACACACAAACTGTATTTCGAACAATGTTGACCAGTTACCCTAGTTTGATCACTATAATAAATCAATCTTTTTGAATCTTGAATTTTGTATATGTGTGTATGTATGCTACATTTTTTTATTTTCTTTTATTTGCTCACCCGCCCAGGCCCTGTAGATAATAAACTGTTTTTAAAATAAACCATAACTTGTTTCGGAAACTGCCTAAAAGCATTTCCTCTCCCTTACAGTCGACTATCGTTTTCCAAAATTAAACAACCTTGGAGTAGCTATGCAGTTAGAAGGGCAATTATCCCCGTAGGGGTTAGGGTTCATGTCGGGCAAGCTAGCCTGCAGCCAAAAACGTCTTAAACACGCACCAAGCATAGTGAGTTGTGAAATTCGGACGCGCCAAACGGAAGCTGTTCTAGTTAAGCTGATCCAAATAATCTTTCCAATCCTCTTACACTCGAAATAATGGATTATTTTTCTTTGTTGGGTGAGTTTTTTCAAGTCGTGTTGTTTTTAAACGATTTTTTAAATGGTACCTTATAAGGTATTAAGGAAAATGTACTAATGATACTACACGAGCCATTTTATTTTGTTGTGGTAAGCAATTGTTTGTTTTGACTACTGACATCATAAAATGAATCTATAGAGAGTGGAGTGAAACACGCGCAATTTAGATTGTTAATACTTGTGTAGGATCAAACAACCTTACACGAAAAATATACCTGCTTTAAGACTTTTTCAAATGGTTTAGCGTGTGAAGTTAACAGACCTAAGGTTGGAACAGTTAACAAAAGCAGCGAATGAAAGTTTATATGCTGCTAAGAACATTGTGAAATTGGTGTACAATTGTTTATTTAACAATATATCCCATGTGCAGCAAAAGAATAAAGTATGAAAACAATTATGAAAATTAGCTATATATTAGTATACCGTTGTACGTATACTTGAATAATGACATAAGGACAGTCGTTCCAACAACGCTCATTTCACAATCGTCTATTGTTCACATCAACAAAACATCTTCCAAACTTTGGCCCTTTTTTCGCAGTTTTCGTCGAAAATATCAATGGTAACTTTGGTCTGGAGAAGTAAACTGAAACTGTTGTTTTATGTCATATCTCAACAACTAAAACGAGTGTTTCAACGGGATATCCAAACACGAGAAAATAATGTATGAAAACTGTGAGTGTTTTTGTTATTTGTTTTCGAGTGTTTGGATATGCCGGTGGGACACAACCTTGAGTTATTCATATAGCATCTCAACTCAACAGTATTAAGTTTAAATTGAACTTCACAATTTTTGCATGCGTAAAGATATTAGATGAACAACGTTTTTCATCTCATATCCAAACCACCCATATTGTGTTGGCATGTTTCACCGCGGGCTCTCCAACCCACAATCACCTGATTAATATGCTACTATGATGCTAGTAAAGAATTATCACTTTTTACCTGACATAAAATCTTTAACTTACGTAATTAATTAAATATTTTATCACACTATAT
>JAOBAZ010108663.1:0-11414 GCA_026546875.1 Pteroeides caledonicum | reverse complement strand
CGTGTTTCTATCGAGTTATATAAACACGCTTGTCAGCCAATCAACGCGCGTGCTTTTAATAAGTTATTTTATAAATGGAAACATTGTATAATAACATTTTTTAACTTCAAACTTTGGAGGGGGGTTTCATAAAAAGGCTACATTTCAATATAATGTATCTATCCTATCTACAATCCCCTCCCCTGTCACACCCCGTTTTAGCCCACCGGAATAATAAGCCTCGGGTGTTCTACCCTTAATTAAAAAATTGCGCCAAAAATGCTTCTTATCATTGGTTCATCTATTAGATACTTGGTTTGTGATTGGTGAATGCCTAACATGCCCTATCGGTATACGGCGCGTTGTAGCGCCACAGCTTGTATTTATAGCTGGCTGGTCTGTTGGATAGCTAGTAGTGTTCGCTACGTGGAATTTGATTTTTTTTGATAATTTTTTAACCCAACCGGAATAGAAGAACATTTTACTAAGTAAGAAGGTTTTTGTGATTATTTATAAGGTAATTTTGTTTCAAGGAGTCATGAATGTAGATGTAAATTGTAGCGGGTCTACCGCTCACTTACTAGCTCAGTTGTGTTGTAGTAAATTGTAACATTTCATATTCGAACTGTATTTTCCCTGTATCGTTACTGATATATTTATTTTCATTGTTTTCATTTAGAATGCAGGATCACGATTTAAGTTCAGACAGTCTCCTACATCTTCCGCAGCCAAATTCGCCCAACTCGAGTACAGCAGTACAGGTGAGTAATATAAGATAAATCTCTCTATAAAGTTTATCTTAAATTCTATACCTAAACGTCACTTTTAATAACTAGTTTACCGACACAAATTCTTATTACGCTGGGTACATTAAAGTGAATTTTTTGTTAAAGTTACATATCTATACCAACGAGACGTTTAAGTTTTGGCGCGCGATCGAAGGTATTGTTTTATATGGCATTGAATCCACTGGCAACTCAAGGAAGCTCAAGATTTATAAACCTGGTTATCAACAAGATTTAGACACTTTTACGTTGTCGAATGCTAGTTAACTTACAAACTTTAGATAGTATTAAATTCGATATATATATATTTGCTTTCAAAGTCCATCCAAACGTACATTAATTGTCACTATTCTTTGTTTGTTTAAGTCGCTGAATACTTCTCTTGTTGAATTTCGCTTCGTCACGCCAACTCATTTCTATTCTCTGTGAGCTTTTTTTTTGGCCTGTCGCTTGTTATTGCTACTAGTGTAGCAGTAATAACAACTCAAACCTTATCACCAAAACGCTGTACAACTAATACTACAACGACAAGTATCGTTATTCTCAAATAAAATGCGAAACATTAAAATTAATAAAAACACACAAAACAGCACGCTGGGCAAGGCTGCCCTACCGGAACAAAAAAAATACTGATATATCGAAAGTATTATAAAAAAGACGATATTCCTAAATCATTTCGGAATAGTTCAACCATTTGGGGTATTAAAATCAATGATATAGTAAATATATGAATGAAATAGAACCAGCCGTCCACGTGGCATTATAAAAATTTAATGTGATCAAATGAATGTAAATTCTTTCTGGTCTTTATTATTATTTTGTGAGTGTGGGGTAGTTATATGCATTAAATCGTCCACAAAATATTCTACTTGAACTTTATTTTGATGTTTTGATAACACAACTTTTGTACTTTGATCTTCTGAGTATGTGATACAGGAAGTCTACACTGTACCCATAAATCAGACAATCTTTAACAAAGTACAACATGCTTGAACAACTGACCAAAAGTGCTTTACAACACTCTTACATATTGGTGACATAAATAACAAAGGAAAGAGAAAATATGTAATTCATATAAACATTATAATGCAGAACATACTTTTTTCATTAATTATTACTAGTATTGCCTAACTCCACTGAAATGTTAGAATCAGAGTAAAATTAAAACTCTGCATTAACCCTTTCCACACCATTGGTCACTTTTAATATTTTACTCTGTCTAACACCAGATGATTTTACTTGTCAATGTGGAAAGTCTGGTGATAAAAGGGTTAAATACTATCTCTTTAACCCTTTCCACACCATTGGTCACTTTTAATATTTTGCTCTGTCTAATGCCAGACAATTTTACTTGTCAATGTGGAAAGTCTGGGCTATAAAGGGTTAAATACTATCTTATTAATGAGAAAAGAAATAGAAACTAGAAAAAGAGAAAGTGGATGTAAATTTACCAGTATAACAGTAATCAACCATATAACCGCTACAGTAGCTTCCTGACTGAAATTGCCCGAGCAATTTAAGTTGGGTTAATGGGTAATATGCCTCCCTTAATATTTCTTTGTCAATGTGCCAGGCCACAGTCCTCAAGAAGAGAGTTAAGGCTTTGACTCATTGTGGATAGCCAGTGGTTGACTTGTAATGTTCTGTGCAATACTAGACAATTTTAAGTCAAGGGCAAGAGCTCGATCCTGCTACCAAACTAGTGTCAATGGGATAAATTGCAGTATTTAAGGCCACCATGTCCCAAGAAAACTTTTAAGGATAGTTTGAGTTGTTTCCTAGTAGAAGATATATGATATTAACCATAGAGATTATAATAACACTTTCCCCTTACGGAGCTCTTCACTTGACAAATAAAATTGTATAACATACATTGGACTGGGTAAAATATGAAAGTGGTGCTTGCAGGTGGTGCAGTTGACTAAATTAATAGTAACAGTAATATATGATTATTTTTTTTATTCAACTCAAGATTGAAATGTCTGATTATGTAAATGACAAACCAACGGCAACATCAGCTAAACGGAATCTATGGGCACATTATCCGGAAAACAATGAATGGCAACAGTTCTTAACATTATTCCATCGTCATAGATCAACAATCATTGTTGCAGTTTTAGACTTTATTGTTATATTGTACAGTATTATTGGTATTGCAAATGTCGGATTTAAAAATGCCATGGGGTTATTTATTATTGGAATGTTTGTGTTCTTCTGTTTGACGTGGATGGTCATCAGTGATACATGTGGTCAAGAGATATACAGTTGGTTGGTACAACCTGTTATTGATGCAGTAGAAGCTCGATGGAAGTATTGTAAATTGTATGTTAATTGTATATTGTAAATTGTGTGTTAATTGTAATATTGAACTAGGTAGGGTATTAGTGGTAATATTATATCTCAACCGTAAATTAGCCATTCATATAGCTTGATTTGTACCACATGATCAGGCAATTAATCATGGAGTTCCACCGAGTTTCCTTACATCATAGTATAAAAGTGAAATACCTCACTTCAGCAGGGTATTCGAGTTTGCCTGTACCAAGCGTGGAATACCTTGTGCACAACTAGACTAAAGCTAAATAGTTGAAAAGAAGTCATGTTACAATGTGGTTTGTTTCTATAGATGTTTCATTATAATATATTATTTATAGTCACCTGCTCGGGGAATTCAAAGAAACATTTACCCCCTCGGGAAGATGTATCCCTTGGGCAAAGCCCTCAGGATATATCTTCCCTGAATTTTCCTTGCTTCAGGTCTATAAATGATAATAGTCTACAGCTACATAATATCAGACTGTACTGTGTTAGTTCAAAAATGGGTTATTGTTATAATAACTACATTGTGCTGCCATTGTTTACATTGTATTGTATTTTTTAGTAAGCACTGGCTTTCCTTAAACTTAAGTAAAAATGTTTGTCTTATTCATTTTTTTAAAATTTCTTCTGTTAATTTTTCTTTTTCCAACTTCAATAACTAATGAATGTATTTCACTTTTTGTAGGGTGTTATATGTCTTGCTAATTGCAGCTATTGTAATTTTCCTTGCTGTTGACACAAGAAAGAAACCTATCAGATTTTTATCTTTACTTGGCCTTGTGATTTATATTTTTATTGCTTTTTTGTGCTCCAAGCATCACAAGCAGGTAATGTTATTGTTACTGTATTTTGTTGTCACAATATTTTTGAATAAGGCTTTCATGACCAAAAGCTGTTCTTGGTATTACTGGGCCTGCAAGGGTTACTTTAGCAACAACAAATGGTTTCCCTCCTACTCTACTTCCCATGCTAGTTCAAGCCTCTTTTTTTATCCCATCTCCACAAATTGTTCTAACCATCTCAGCCTATTCCACTTCACAACGTGACCTACACAATATTCAGTTCACATTGTCTAATGGGTTATGTTACACATTGTATTTCAGTACCTGGCCACCAGGGGTACAGAGGCTCAATTGTGTTGTGAATGATGGGGCAAAGGGATTGCAGATCTCTATGGATCTCCTTTTTAAAAAGGAAATTTGAAAAGAAAAATTCAAAATGAAATTTGTAAAATAAGTTATAAAATTATTTTAACAACACTGTATTACAACACTGTATTATCACTTTGTTCCCAAATTTATGACAAAATTATAATTTTTTTATTTAACATAATTACTAAGTTTCAGCAAGTTTCATCAACGAAAAGCAAAGATATAAGAGATCAAAAGCGGCAAAGTGGATTTTTATTCTGATGCTAGTTCTAGGCCTTTTGTTCATGGTCAGATCAGCTAAAGGATGATTTGTTATGCTCAGTTAAACTGGTACCAAAGATATGGGAGATAAATTTACGATCCAAAAAACCTTAGAATGAACATAAAATTTACACAACATACAACTATTACATATGTTTACAAAATTAAATTGACCATTCCTTTTGCTGATGACTGAACTTATAAATTACCTATGTAAGATCTCAAGCAAAATATTTTACCATACAGAGCTTGCTTTTCATTAATAAGTAGTTATTACAAAATGAAATTGACCATCTTTGTGATTCTGATGACTGAACTTCATCTTATTAAATTTCTAGATTAAATGGCGACCAGTCATTTGGGGGCTAGCTCTTCAGTTCATTTTTGGATTGTTAATCCTCCGTACGTCGATTGGTTATAAAATTTTCCAAGTTCTTGGTGATCAGATCAATATATTTCTTGATTACAGCGATGCTGGTTCCAGCTTTGTGTTTGGTGATACTTTCAAAGCACATTACTTTGCATTTAAGGTAGGGTAAATAGCTTTTTTATAAATTGTTATAACAGCCAGTTTGTGATTTTTGAAAATGGATGAAATTGAGTAATACTGGGCTGAGTTGTTTAAAAGTGGATTAACTAACCCACTGTTACCCACTGTTTTAGTTTTGTGTGTTAGAATCCACAGTTTTTGTTGAAAATTCACACCATAAAACATGAACCAATTCAAACAAAAACCAACAAGGTTTGAACAAAACAACCTCCACTAACTTTGCTTTTCAACTTTTCACATGGTTATGCTAACCAAGCTGTGTCAATGCAAACAAGTTATACCAATAGTCAGGCTTTGTCATTAAATGTGCTCAATCATTTATTGTAAGCAAGTGGAGATACAGTGTATGGCGTGACTACTGTAATTTAGATGTTTCATATTCTGTTTTGAACGTATTATGAATTTTGAGTTTGATATTTAGGTTCTTCCCATTGTCATCTTCTTCAGTGCTGCAATTTCTGTGCTGTATTATGTAAAGATCATGCCAATAATGATTAAAAAGATTGCTTGGCTTATGCATGTGACCATGAAGACATCAGGCAGCGAATCCTTAAGTGCAGCTGGAAATATTTTTGTTGGCCAGGTAAGTTATCACAACGTTTCTACAAAAGGAAACTCACCTACTTACTTAAAAATACCTGTAATTTGTTTCAATTTCTCTATATATTGCCTTATCTTCTTGATATGTTAAGGTCTGTTTGATATTTAATTATAAAATAAGGTGTTACATGGACCATACAGATTGGTTAATTTTCTTGTTTGGATTAAGCCATTCAAACAAGAAATGGAATGATAGTATTTGCAAACCTAGCATGTTGTAGTTATTTCATTAAAAAAATATGTTTAGGCTTGCATACCTAGATGGCCAAACCCTGATGCAAAAAAATGACCCACAGGCTGCTAGGGTGGGTCACTAGTTCTTACCATGTTTGACATCATGCTGTATGTCTATACACGGGCAAAGTTTGTGTAAATAACATCAAGCCTTTTGCTTGCCCTGTAATAGATCATGGCTCTTGACCAATCAAATTGCTGAATTGATTTGATTATTGAGAGAATCCTTATAGATAATAAAGACAAAATGAAAGTAAAAAAAGCAGGACAGAGAATATAAATACTCACTAGCTCTTACCATTAAAATTTTGCAGACAGAAGCACCATTATTAGTCAGACCTTTTATTAAGAACATGACAATGTCTGAACTCCATGCTATTATGACTGGTGGCTTTGCTACTATTGCTGGTGGAGTGCTAGCAGCTTATATATCCTTTGGTGTCCCAGCTTCACACTTGTTGTCTGCTTCAGTCATGTCTGCTCCTGCTGCACTCGCCATATCCAAACTTATGTACCCAGAAACAGAAGAATCTGAAACAAAACTAGCTGACAACATTGAGATTGCACCAATGTAAGTTGTTAATGCATTGTTTAATGTATCATATTTATCTTGAAAAAAAAAGACTGCTTCAATACTGAATTATAAACTGCCACATTGAAGTAGTCTTATAGTAATTACAAATTGCAATGACCTACAGTAATTCATACATACAGTACGGAGTAAGTGTGTATTAGATCATTGCAATTTGTTATTTGTAGAAACGAAAGACTGCTTCAATATGGCAGTATTGAACCTAACTATACTTGTTTCATTTAGGAAAGAAACTAATGTCATCGAGGCTGCTGCAAATGGTGCTTCACAAGCAATACCACTTGTTGCAAATATTGCAGCAAATCTTATTGCTTTTCTTGCCTTTCTGGCTTTTATTGATGCTGTTTTATCTTATCTTGGATCAATGGTTGATCACCCAGAGCTCAGTTTTAAGGTATTTGGTTGTGTCTAGAGTGTTCGAGAAATAACTGAAAAAAATAGAGTAATTCTCAAAAATTATAAATACACAACAGTAACTATATGGTAACTCCATATGTAGATCTCACAGAATTCCAGCTTTACTATTATTGTAGGTTAATGTTCATTCAGAGTTATTTGTTTTTTTTAGTTTATATGTTCTTGGTTGTTGCGTCCTTTTGCATATATTATGGGTGTGGACTGGGAAGATTGTGGTATTGTGGGGGAACTTTTGGGAACAAAGACATTTGCAAATGAGTTTATTGCATATGCTGACCTGTCTGTGTTTATTAAAAATCGATATACTGGAGATGGACCAACACTTTCAGTAAGAAATGTAGTTGTTAGTTCTATTAGCACAATGTTTTTGAAATATATCATAATGAAATAATAAGGAGAAGGTTTTTGTACTCCGGTAATATGAATAAAGATTTGGGCGCGCTCCGTGTTATCAAAAGTAAAACCATACTGGGAAAAGCGAAAAATTGCTTAGCTGCAGCTTGTGGGTTCGATTCCCAGCTGCGCTTGCGGTTAAGCAATTTTTTCGCTTTTCCCAGTATGGTTTCGATCACTTGGAGAGCACCTTAATTCTTGAAATAATAAGCACAATAACTTTTTTGAAATATATATATCACTAATAAAAAAATATAGGCACATCACTAATAAAAACAATTGCCTAACTAATTCCATTCTTTCTATGAAATCTTACTTGAATACACCCTTTCGATAATTACGTCATTTGGCCTGGGAGCCTCGCTCCCATAAAATGTTAGCCAATCGCTTTGCTTCTTTTACTCACAATATTGTTTTGTATCTTGTTTAGGAACGTTCAGAAATAATTTCAACATATGCCCTGTGTGGTTTTTCAAATTTTAGTTCAATGGGTATACAACTTGGTGGTCTTGGTCCACTTGCCCCTTCAAGAAAACCAGATTTAGCTAAACTTGCACTTCGAGCTTTGATTGCTGGAACTATTGCCTGTTTCATGACCGCTTGTGTTGCTGGTAAGTTTGGTCTGTCTGTTTGTCTGCTTGCCTGCCTGCCTCTGTGTGTCTGCCTGCCTGTCTGTCTGTGTGTGTGTTTGCCTGTCTGCCTGCCTGTGTGTGTGTGTCTGCCTGCCTGCCTGGCTGTCTGTCTGTTTGCCTGTCTGCCTGCCTGTGTGTGTGTGTCTGCCTGCCTGGTTGTCTGTCTGTTTGCCTGTCTGCCTGCCTGCCTGCCTGTGTGTGTGTGTCTGCCTGCCTGCCTGGCTGTCGGCCTGTCTCTTTGCCAGCCAGCCAGCCTGCCTGCCGGCCTGCCTGCCTGTCTTGCCAATCTGAGTGTTTATCTGCCTTCGTCCATGAAAACATGCAAAGTACTTTGTATACATGTACTTATGGAGCATGCTTTTCTTCAAATTTTCAGGGATTCTTCTGTAACATGTCGTTTGGAGCTCGTTTTCAGTCGATTTTACCAACTCATCATTGTGAATATTATGTAATTTATTCGTGACATTTCACTATAGCACATCTGTTTTTTAAAATAACCTTTTAAAAGAAGATGTTTTAATAATTTAATGCAGGTGAGAAAAATTTTTATAATTAAACAAAGTTGTAAATAAAATACCTTTAAATTTTTTTTAAAAACGTTATTCATTCAACATAGGTAACAAAATTTCGGCTATTTCATTTAATGTTCGCACACCTCTCTTGGTTCACACTTATGCTTTACCCTCCAAAAAAGTTCAAATTGCTGACGCATACATCTCCCTCAGAAAAAGGGCATCTCAGCCAATCACCCCGTCAGAAAAAGCAGCATTTCCCCCAAACTCTTATATCGGATGATGCCGATACAGCGAGACCCAAGGAAAATGCCTTCACAAGATCACTAAGAAATCTTAATTCAACAGGGGGTGGACATTAAATGCGATGGCCTTTATAGAAATTGTTTGCAACATCGATACCTCCCTAGTGCTCTCTCGAATAGCTCCTCAAATAATTACTTCATTTGCGATTTGTCGAAATACCTTCTTTTTTTTAAATCACACTGTTAGTCTAAGCCATTTTAAGAAAGTAAGAGCAAAGTACTGTATTTGTGAAGCGTAAAAAGTTAGCTAATAAGTGATAGATTAGTTTTTGGTTTAGACTTGGTTTCAAAGTTGGCGGTTCAACCATGCAGTTTTGGCTCTATTGGAGATGACAGTTGCGCTTTTAAAAAGGTTTAGTAGTCAAAATGACGGCAATAACGCTATAGTGACAAGTTCACAGCAATCATGTGATTGATTCGACATTAAGTACCGCGACTCTGATTTCAAGATTTATAAAATATAACTTGCACGTTGAATACGTTGTTTTTGTGTTAATTCAACGTTTTTAACGTTTTTAGACAACTTTTAAAAATGTTGAAAAATTGGCTAAAAGTGGCCAAAAAGTAAAGGGGTTAGTTAACCTTAACCTTTTGGCCGATTTCAGCCATTTTTTGACATTTTCAAAACTTGTCTAAAAAGGCTCAAAAATTATAGAACTAAGGTGTTTTTGTGTTAATTCGACGTTTTTAGGCGTTTTAGACAACTTCTAAAAACGCTCAAAAATGGTAGAAATAACCTGTTTTTTGTTGATTCATGGTTTTTAGGCGTTTTTACCCAAGTTAAAAATGTTGAAAAATTGGCGAAAATGGCCAAAAAGTAAAGGGGTTAACCTTAACTTTTTGACCGATTTTGGCCATTTTTTGACATTATTAAAACTTGTCTTAAAACGCTCAAAATTAATAAAATACGTTGTTTTTGTGTTAATTCAACGTTTTTAGGTGTTTTCAAACAATTTTTAAAAATGGTGAAAACTTGGCTAAATATGGCAAAAAAGTTAAGGGGTTAACCTTAACTTTTTGGCCGATTTCGGCCATTTTTTGACATTTTCAAAACTTGTTTAAAAACGCTCAAAAATGATAGAAATAACCTGTTTTTTTGTTGATTCCTGGTTTTTAGGCGTTTTTACCCAAGTTTTAAAAATATTGAAAAATTGGCTAAATATGGCCAAAAAAGTAAAGGGGTTAACCTTAACTTTTTGACCGATTTTGGCCATTTTTTTACATTTTCAAAACTTTTCTAAAAACGCTCAAAAATGATGGAAATAAGGTGTTTTTGTGTTAATTGAACGTTTTTAGGTGTTTTCAGACAACTTTTAAAAATGTTGAAAACTTGGCTAAATATGGCAAAAAAGTAAAGGGGTTTTTTTCTTGTCTTTTCTCTGTTTTGCATGCCAAAAAGTTAAGGTTAACTTTTTGGCATCCCTTTAGTTCTTGGCGATTGTTGACCATTATTCAACATTTTTAAAACTTGTCTAAAAACGTCAATAAACTTGGCGATTTTTGACCATTTTTCAACGTTTTTAAAACTTGTCCAAAAACGTCGATAAAACAAATAAACAGCCTAATTCCATAATTTTAAGCGTTTTTAGACAAGCTTTACAAATGTCAAAAAATGCCCAAAATCGGCCAAAAAGTTAAGGTTATCCCCTTTACTTTTTAGGCGATTTTTGACCATTTTTCAACATTTTTAAAACTTGTCCAAAAATGTCAAAAAATGTCGAATTCACACAAAAACAGCCTATTTCCATGATTTTTAAGCGTTTTTACACAAGTTTTACAAAGGTCAAAAACTGGCCCAAATCGGCCAAAAAGTTAAGGTTAACCCCTTTACTTTTTGGCGATTTTTGACCATTTTTCAACATTTTTAAAACTTGTCTAAAAATGTCAAAAAAACGTCCAAATAACACAAAAACAGCCTATTTCCTTGATTTTTAAGCGTTTTTAGACAAGTTTTACAAATGTCAAAAACTGGCGAAAATCGGCCAAAAAGTTAAGGTTAACCCCTTTACTTTTTTGGCGATTTTTGACCATTTTTCAACATTTTTAAAACTTGTCCAAAAACGTCAAAAAACGTCCAAGTAACACAAAAACAGCCTAATTCCATCATTTTTAAGCGTTTTTACACAAGTTTTACAAAGGTCAAAAACTGGCCAAAATCGGCCAAAAAGTTAAGGTTAACCCCTTTACTTTTTTTGGCGATTTTTGACCATATTTCAACATTTTTAAAACTTGTGTAAAAACGTCAAAAAACGTCAAATTAACACAAGAACACCCTAATTCCTTCATTTTTAAGCGTTTCTAGACAAGTTTCACAAATGTCAAAAAATGGCCAAAATCGGCCAAAAAGTTAAGGTTAACCCTTTTACTTTTTTGGCGATTTTTGACCATTTTTCAACATTTCCAAAACTTGTCTAAAAACGTCAAAAAACGTCGAATTAACACAAAAACAGCCTATTTCCTTCATTTTTAAGCGTTTCTAGACAAGTTTCACAAATGTCAAAAAATGGCCAAAATCGGCCAAAAAGTTAAGGTTAACCCTTTTACTTTTTTGGCGATTTTTGACCATTTTTCAACATTTCCAAAACTTGTCTAAAAACGTCAAAAAACGTCGAATTAACACAAAAACAGCCTATTTCCTTGATTTTTAAGCGTTTTTAGACAAGTTTTACAAATGTCAAAAAATG
>JAOBAZ010108552.1:0-11415 GCA_026546875.1 Pteroeides caledonicum | reverse complement strand
TTATCGTAGCTCTTCTTCAATGCAGAAGTAGCTGCTGAATGAGCTGACCAGCGAGTATCGCAAAGCCGTTTTAGAACTGGCAACCCGTTCCCACGAAGCTCATTCAACAGAATATCCCAGCGATGAGTCGAGGCACTAAAGAAAGTGTACAAATTCTGCACGAACTGGAAAAATGACGTAGCGCCTGGAACACAGTCCACAGCACAATGTCCGACCAAGTTGAGTGAATGTGCGAAGCATGGAACCCAATCAGCGAGTTCATTTTTCTCACGAATCAGCGCCTGTAAACCACCGTACTTTCCGCTCATGTTACTCGCATTGTCATATGATTGTCCTCTACAATTTTCAATATCGATGCCCTCTTGTTCAAAAAAACCCAGCACGGAATTAAGCATTTCCTTCGCAGTATGTCCTTTCATGTCCAAGAAGTGAAGAAATCGTTCAACTGGGCCATCCTCAAGTACATATCGCAAAACACAAGAAAGGCGGTCTATATGTGAAATATCTGGAGTTGAGTCGACTGTCAGAGAAAAATACTTCGTTTCCTTTACTTGATCAATAATAAAGTTTCGCACTTTTCCGCCCATGATCGCGATAAGTTCATTACAAATTGTGGAGGAGAGAAATGACACTGACCCCTTACCTTTCCCTCCATATTTCTCAATATGAGCTGCAAGGAAAGGATCAAACTGGGCCAATAGTTCCAGTGTTCCTAGGTAGTTCCCGTTGTGAACAGATCCGAAGAGTTCATCATGTCCTCGAAAAGGAAGTCCACGTTCTGCTAAGTATTTGATTACTGCAACAACTCTTTCTAGCACGGCACTAGAATAAGCAACTTCCGCCTTGTGCTGCTCTAAAAGTCTTTTGTCCACACGATTCTTTGCATCAGATCTGTTAAGCATTATAACAGATGCGGCACGATGGCTCTGACTGTTTTCATGTCTTTCCATCCGACAAACAGCGTTTTTCCAATCGCAATAACCAGTACCAGCAAAGGCATTGTCATCAGGACATCCCAGCAACTTGCAAGTAAAACAAAACACACTACCGGTCGCCGGTGAATAGCACAACCACGAACGTGGAATTTTCTCACCATTCAGGGAATGAATACGAGAAAATAGTGATCTACAAAACCATCTTTTTTGCTTACCGTCATCTTGAACAGAGTTGGAAAAATTTGCATCTAAATGCTGGCAGTCTTGTCCACCACGTTCAATCCAATACTCAACAAAACTATCCGGAAGCTTACCATTAGGCCATAATCCGATGTCGCAATTCATAGTAGCAGCCAAAGATTCAGACTCGTGATTAACATTAAGTCCAAGCTGTTCACATTCATTATTCTGGGACACGGACTCTTCAGCAACAGAAATACTACCAGTCGAAGAATAAATACTACAAACACTAATTTCAGCTGGCGTGTTTATTGAATCAGAAGTTTGCAAGTCCACATGTTCGTTAAGTTCTGTTGCCGGAGATGATAATGATTGTGCATTTTGAGTACTTACAGACGGTGGTGCAGCTGGGGTGAAAAATTTCTGAATCTTTGAAATCTGACTAAGTTCAGCCTGTTGTCGACGTTTTCGTTCCTCGCGCTCCTTTGCTTTAACATTACCCGGCTTGTGTTGGTAACTCATAGTGCAAAAACTATACTGGAAGTCTAGAAAATACTGTAACTGTATAAAGCAATGGAAAAAAGTACAAACTAAATTTCGAAAATTATTCATATGGTCAGCGGGCTTGATAACAACGCAATACTTCATGAATTCTGAGTATATGGGTATCAATACTTCATGAGTTCCAAGTAAAATTCAAACAGCGTGTTGTGTGTTGACGGTGGTCAACATCCAACCGTAACCGCTTGTTATTCATCCGGCTTCCAGCAGCTTTAATGGTCTGGATTAGAAACAGTATCTCATAAAACAAAAGTGGCAAACTAAAAAATAAAAAGCTCTAGAAATTACGGGCCTCTAGAAAGCCCGGGCCTGTAGGCTTCAGCCTACGTAGCCTATTGGGTAATCCGCCACAGAGCATATATATAATTAATGCAAAGGGGAAGTATTGTGCAATCATCATCCGCATTTTCGTTCCAGTAATATATTAATTATTTACTTCCTTTTTAGAATTACTTTCGTTTTCGTTGTTGTTCTACGAAACAATATTGCATCAAAATTTATACTTCTGCTTATAACAACGTCTTCGCTATTTGAATTTATCATCATGGCTTCCCGAGATGACCAAGATTGGCAGTTAACAAAGAAGACTGTGTTGGAAAGAAATCAGTTCATGTTTAACAACAGTTTGATGAGCGACATTCAGTTTACTTGTAACAAAGGAAAGCGGATGTTCTACGCACATAAATATGTTCTTGCTACAACTAGCCCCGTCTTCTTTGCGATGTTTTATGGAAGTTTACCTGAAACAAAGTCAAAAGTTTGTCTTAGTGATACAACAGAGGAGTCGTTTGAGACATTTCTTCGCTTTATTTATACTGATGATTGTGAAGTAACTCCAGAGAACGCTGTTAAGGTTCTGTATTTAGCCAAGAAATACATGGTTCCTTTGTTGGCTGAGAAATGTGTCGGAGAGCTTAAAAAAGGTATCAATGCAGGAAATGTTGCCATCATTCTGGAACAAACGTTGGTCTTTGAGGAAAAAGAACTTGCCGAGCAATGTTGGAAGATTGCTGAATTGGAGACAGGTCATGTGATAACTTCGAAGGGTTTCAATGAACTCAGTCAAGAGACATTGACCAGTTTGCTTAAGAGAGAGTCATTGAAAGTTTCAGAGGTGAAGTTGTTTCAAGCTGTGTTACAATGGAGCGATAATCAATGTTTGAAGAAGAACTTAGAAATTAATGGAAAAAACAGAAGATCAGTTCTCGGCGAGGCTTTGTATCAAATATCTTTTTTATCAATGACGCAGCAAGAATTTACTCAACATGTTGTGAATACTGGAATACTTACTGCTGAAGAAATGATCCCAGTTTATACAAAGTTCAATGGTTTCGATTTACCTGCTTTAAAGTGGAACCCACCAAGAAGACAGCAAGTGAAACCCGCCAAAAAGAAACAAAGTGGAACCCAACAAGAACACACCAAGAAAAAGCAAACACGATTCTCCCGGTGCTTAATAACGGAATTAAAACCTCCCAGTGGTGGAAGTACACTTCTGGCAAACCAGACAACTTGTGTTTTAATATCAATAAAATGGCTTATTTTCATGGTGTTCGGTTGTTTGGTGATGATAAAGGTAATACGTATGATGCATCATTTGATATTGAAGGAGTGACCACAAGTGGTACGTACACCTCTACCAGAGATGATAATGGTGTTTATGGTTATGAGGTAATGTTACCAGAGCCTGTTTTAATTGAAGAGAATAAAACTGTAACAATGACTGCAAGAATAAAAGGACCAGTGTCGTATTCCGCGCAAAACGTGAAAAACACTTCAGTTACTGTCGAAGGAGTAACATTAACATTTAGTAATTCATCCAAATTCCCCTCAAATGGCACTAATGCGACACGTGGCCAGTTTTATGAGATCATCCTTTCCTTTTAATGTAATAAGAATTTTCCAAATCAAAATTCAGTGAAATATTCCAATGTTATACAATTCGCTGACAACAAATAGACCAAATTTAAATTTAAAAATAATTCTATTTAAATATTTCTAATCCCTATATTAAAAAAAAATCTCGCCTGCGGTAAATGTTTGGTAACGACCATGACAAACAGACTGAACTTTATTATAACGATAACTTTAAATATTTAGTCATCATAATAGATAATAAACTTTAGATAATAAAATCATGTAGACACATTGTCAATAAAATTGTTCAACTGTAAGCATGGTTGCAAAACGTAAGTACTTTGTGTCCAAATATACGACACTTAATATTTTAAATTCATTAATAAAAATATTCATTTTTTACCGGGTCCGGAATTTGCGTAATTAAATAGAGCAGTCTGATTGGCTAAGACATAGACCAGTACCATACGAGTACGAACTTGGCGTATTTCCAGACAAAACAATCAAACGCTAAAATTACATAAATATTTGAACAAAATGCTCTGAAACTAGCATTTAGTAACGAGAAAATGTACTCAGTGCTACAAAATAAATTTTACTGCACGAAAGAACTAGATGTTGCGACTACAAGTCTCTTGAAGAAAGAAAACGTTGTTTAAGCGGCATATTACTCAGAATTATTTTTCTGGGAGGTGGTAAAAATAAATAGATTAATATGACACTCCTACAAAACACGTCAAATCTTTGTTAATTTTATTGGTGGAAAAATTTTCGGAGTGTCTAGACAGCAGCCAGCCGGCTATATAGTTTTTACTTTGCCAGGCCTAAATAGCCGGCAGCCGGTCATATTGTTGCTTGAAGCCAGCTTGAAATCCTAAACGGCCGGTAGTTCTCTGGCCTGCCGTATTCAAGTATATTGCCTATACAAATATTCTAATATAAAATGCTAAGAATTTGTATTTTCGCACGAATAAAGTTTTAAAATGCCATTGTACTATATATCATATGTTGCTTGGCATATTACTGTATTAAAATGCTGATGATTTGCAGCAATTGAGCCGTTATCCATGTAAGAATTTTTATTTGTTCTTCTCTGTTCGAAGAATATGGTTTCGAGCACAAGACATTTGTGAAGCAAATTTATATGTAAAGCGCTGTCACAAACTAAAGCTTGTGGCTATGGCGCTGTCTTGGTCACTCTAGTTACCTGGGTACAAAAACGTGCGCGACGCGCGAAAAAAATTGGGCGCCTACGCGGTATATACAAGTACAGATGGCAGGAAGTTGGAATATTCAACAAGTCATTATAAAGTGAATCGTTTCTACGATATAGACGATACGATAACAGGTATGAAATTTGTTTTAAAGATATTTTATAGACTGCAATTTTTTTTCTTAAGGTAGAAACAAAAACATATCAGTATACATAGCCAGTAGAAACAAAAACATATCAAAGGTTCCAGGTGACGTCGCCAAAACGTCTCCCAACATCCTTGCTTACATGTCCAAGACTGCTGGTACATCTTCACAAGTAAAAAGCCAAGAAAATGATTCCAAGCAGAAAGAGCTTAAGAAAATAAAAATGCCGGCGAAAATGCTAAAGAGAGGAAGGCCCAAAGGAGCGGAATTATCTGTCATTAGGCTACCCAAAGTAAAGAAAGCAAAGAAAGGGTTGTTGCCATTTAGCAAAGTGAAGGCAGTAGAAAAGGACAGGATTCTTTTAGAGTGCTTTGCCCGTTGGTCAGTTGCTAACAACGCAATTCAAAGTGGTGATTTAATTCCACCAGAAGACGTCGAAACAAATCCTGTTAGGCTCCCAGACATGATTTGTGACAAAGAGAATGTGGATTTAAATAGATTGAGAAATATTTTGTTGACAATGCATGGAAAGTTGTTCTTCATGTCAGTGAAAAAAAGAACAGGAAAAAGTGGATATGTCCTGGGTTTTCAACATCAATAAGCAGCAAAGCCGACACTGTAGCATGTGAAAGGCGCCTGTGGTGATATCATATTAAATGTACTTCACTGAAAAGACCACCCAAGACAGGAAATTGGTTTTGTAGTAATTGCAAAGCTACGCACGCATAAAAGGTTTACCACTATTGCTAGACTATGGTATATAAGACAATGAATACTTATACCAAATATTTTGCAATGTACTTAATTACACAATCGATTGATTTGTGACTATAAAATAAACTGGGCACATTATCAGCTCTATTTCATATTAGTTGAAGTATCAGAGTGTTCTTCACTTTGTTTAATAACTGTTTGCTGGTTTAATAACTGTTTTTGTGTTTGTGGCTTAGGGTAATTAATTTTAATGTAAAGACTGCTGTTAGTTGAATATTTCTTCGATCAATTTGCGGAGATGGATTTCTCGTGACGTAATTTGTCTACGTTGCACTGGAGGCAGAATGGAAATCAATTAAAGGAGAAGTCCAGCAAAAAACTAAAATTTGATATGTTGTTTATTACGATGAAAAAACATGTTTACCGTTTGTCCGAGTGAGAGATAAGGATTAATAAAGGAATTATAGCCATTTTTCCCACAAGAAATCAGCCATGATGGGGGAGGCCGGGCAAAGGGTGGGGAATTGACTTCTTACCTTTGTCCGAGTCTGAGAAATTTGACAGCACTAAAGTGACAGCCCGAGAGTCGGGAAATCTGACCCTGCCCATTTAGGTTCTAATCTTGACGCTACATCCACAGATTTTGACCCCGTGATAAAATTACTACGAGTTCGCCTATGATCCAGTGAATTCTATGATCCAGGCGTTTCAGCGCGGGAATCCAGTGGATAAGCCTGTGACAATGGCCTGTGATCACGCTTGTTGAAGGTTTTGAAGATGGCGGCTAAAGAAAACGCGGTATTTAAATACAATCCATACATTTTTAAAAGGTTCGTACATGCAAACGCCACACAAAATTGAGAAGTATCTGTTAATAAGCTATATTCTGTGTTATATTGCATCGATAACGAAGGAAATTGACATTTTTCTGCACTTTGTAATATACCAGTGGGAGGTTTTTGAAATTTTACTTCCATTTCTTTCGCGATAATTCTCCGCGAACAATCAAAAGCCGTCAACATTAGCAACCCCTGCTGGCCTCGCCGCACTCGGGGAAAATCTGGCTGTCAATGTATATACTTTTTTTATTTTGTTTTCATTTTTTAATTTTATTTTGTCGTGATTAGTTAACGACGTCATTGTTCTCCCACATTATTACAGCTGGGTTTTGGCGTGATTAGTTAACGACGACATCGTCGCTCGGCATATTATAAAGTGCGTTTCCTACGCACTATTCCACAACATTATCGGCGCAGGTGTATTTGTACATATTGACGAATGTCGTTGTTGTCTGAACACCGCCTGTTGACAAATTGGAGCAACTTGTTATCATGTTGTTAACAAGTTGTTTAATCCTGCAATCCTGTTCCAAGCTGTTCTAACAACTTGATATCATTCCACAGCCATCAATTTGTTAACAACTTGATATCCACAAGCCTGTAGCAACTTGATGAACTAACAGCCTTGTTACAACTTGATAACCAACTTGCGCCAACCTTGTTCCGAACACATCCTGCTGTGGTTTGTGAGATTTCTCGGTCTGTCCTTGGCAATATTGCGATCAAATGGAAATGTCAACATTCCCCCAACAGTTATTGATGTTAGTTTACTGGAAATGCTCAACACAAAACGCAGTCTCCTCTTTACCGGAAACCTCCGTCTATAAGCCCTAGGCTTATAAGTTCGTAAGCTTTTTTTGATGGACTTATATGCGAGGGGTGGGGGGCTAATGCATAGACTATATTATACTCAGTAGCGTAGCCAGCCGGACAATTCAGTCATTCTATGTAAATATTTCCATGTTCAACAACCGTAAAAACAATGAAATTTTAAAGAAATGAATAATGATAATGATTTGTAATTTGCATAGCATGATTAACCTTGCAAGTTAACCTTGATTATACTGCAGTGATCTACACAGTAGGGACAACACATTCTTATTATCACGGTATAATAGTATGAAAATATAACTAAGAAAAACCTGTAAATGGTTTAACAGTGTAAGTAAATAATCATAAACAAAAGATTGTACGGGATAAATAAAGGTTTTGAAAGGGTATAACTATTAATACAGAAAATATGTACACAAATTACTCAAATTCTTGTCGTGTATTAAATATATGGACTTGTATGTGGGTGAACTTATTTGTTGAATATGTCGAATATCATGATCGTGGGGGGGCTTACCCATGGGGGCTTATAGGGGGAGGTTTACGGTATACTAATTGTGTTTTAGGCCTAAAATTAACTGTCACTGTTAATTTTAGGGGGGTAGTGGCTCAAAAAAAAGTCAAACGTTTTTTGGGGAAAAGATTAAATATTAAAAGAATTACGTATTTAAAGAAATTCAAAAATTTAAAAATTAAAAATTGTTATTAGGGTTAAGATTCGTTCAAATTAAATACCACAGTTAGTTTTTAAAGTCAAAGCACTATTAGTATATGCATTAACAACTAATTTTAGAAGAGTGCGTTGAAAATAGATCAGTGGGTCAATTTGCGCGTGATGACCTTGGCAATTGTTGTGAAACGCGTTCGGGCTTAGTCAAAAGTGTCGTCACATTTGACATTGGGGAAGTAATTTATTCCCACAAACTCTTTCTAAAAATCTCTTGACACCGAAAAAAAAGCGATATGTTAAACGAGTATTTATTGTACTAGAGCTTCCACAGAAAAAGATTTTTCTTACTTTGTTTTTACACGTTTCCAATTCTTGAAAAATGCCTGCACATTTCGTGACGCCATCGGGAAAATGACGTTTAACTCTCGGAAAAGGGTATAAAACGAATTTCTCAGTTAAAACTTTGTCATTTTAGGTATCTTATTACACGCTTAAGTTGGTTGAAAAACGTTGATTGGGTGCATTTTAAAATCATTGTAAACCCGATCATCGAACAGTGTTAGATATCCTGTTAGGATAGTTAACGCAATGCGGAAGTTGTGTGCAATTATCAACCGCGTTTTCGTTCCAGTAATAATTTAATCATTTACTTCCTGTTTCAAAATACTTTCGTTTTCTTTGTTATTCTACGAGACAATATTGCATCAAAATTTTTACGTCTGCTCGTAACAACGTCTTTGCTATTTGAATTTCTCAGCATGGCTTCCCGAGATGACCAAGATTGGCAGTTAACGAAGAAGACTGTGTTGGAAAGAAATCAATTCATGTTTAACAACAGTTTGATGAGCAATTTAGTTGTGGCGAAGGAAAGCGAAAGTTCTATGCACATAAATATGTCCTTGCTACAACTAGTCCTGTCTTGTTTGCGATGTTTTATGGAAGTTTACCTGAAACAAAGTCAGAAGTTTGTCTTAGTGATACAACAGAGGAGTCGTTTGAGACATTTCTTCGTTTTATTTATACTGATGATTGTGAAGTAACTCCAGAGAACGCTGTTAAGGTTCTGTATTTAGCAAAAAAGTACATGGTTCCTTCGTTGACTGAGAAATGTGTCGAAGAGCTTAAAAAAGGTCTCAATGCAAAAAATGTTGCCATAATTCTGGAACAAACGTTAGTCTTTGACGAAAAAGAACTTGCTGAGCAATGTTGGAAGATCGCTGAATTGGAGACTGGTAATGTTATAACTTCGAAAGGTTTCAATGAACTTAGTCAAGAGACTTTGATCAGTTTGCTAAAAAGAAAGTCGTTGGATGTCTCAGAAGTGAAGTTGTTTCAAGCTGTGTTACAATGGAGTGATGATCAATGTTCAAAAAAGAAATTGGAACCAACTGGAGAAAACAGAAGAACAGTTCTTGGCGAGGCTTTGTGTCAAATATCTTTTTTATCAATGACGCAACAAGAATTTTCTCAACATGTTGTGAATACTGGGATACTTACTGCTGAAGAAATGATCCCAATTTATGCAAAGTTTAATGGGGTCGATTTACCAGCTTTGAAGTGGAATCAAACAAGGAGACGGAGAAATCTAACACGATTTTCCCGGTGTTTAATAACGGAAGTAAAACCTCCCATTTGGGCGTGGGACATCTGTTTTGACAGTAGAAATCACTTGTGTTTTAGTATCAATAAAATGGCTTATTTTCATGGTGTTCGGTTGTTTGGTGATGATAAAGGTAGTAAGTATGATGTATCATTTGATATTGAAGGATTGACAACAAGTGGTACCTACACCTCTACCAGAGATCATAATGGTGTTTATGGTTATGATGTAATGTTACCAGAGCCTGTTTTAATTGAAGAAAACAAAACTGTGACAATGACTGCAAGAATACAAGGACCACCGTCGTATTACGCGGAGAATGTAAAGAACACTTCAGTTACTGTCCAAGGAGTAACATTAACATTTAGTAATTCATCTAAATCTCCATCAAATAGCACTGATGTGACACGGGGCCAGTTTTATGAGATCATCCTTTCTATTTAATACGCCAACGAGATATTTCTCAAATGAATCAGTCGCTTCCGGTTAGATTTTCAAGGATTTAATGACTGCTAAGATTATTTAAAAAGTATTTTTATGTCGTTCCAAATAAAAAGTCTTTGAAGAAAACTCTTTCATAACTTATTATTGTTAGAATTGTTTTGCAAGTTCTTTTCTTATTAATACAATTTCAATCGATTTATTTCCCTTTTGATTGGCGGAGAGCCTTAGTATTAAGTTTAAATTCGTTTTACAATGAGTATTAAGGAAAAAATATCACATGTGGTATTATTTCGTTAATACCATATAATGAATATAATTTTTTAAAACTGCATAAAATTGATTACAATTGTATTAATAGGACATCACACTTGTTCTCGAAGAATTCATGAAAAATCACATTTGTGTTTGGCGAAATGATTCACATTGTTATATGTCGTGCGAGTCCGAACTCGCGTATTTAAACCCTGAATGGCTAAAGTGCCGGTCCGTGCTTTACCGTACGAACTGGGCGTATGGACCCGCATGAGAACAACAAAGAAAAATAATTTATAAGCAAAATTAACCAAAATAACGGAAAATGGCCGGTCAATTAGCTATTATCCAGAATAACTAACAGACAAAAATTATATATTAAACGCTACGGAGACAGAGTACACGAGAGAAAGAAAACAAACCTCGCAACCCCGTCAACAATGTCATTAGCACTTTCCTCTGTAGTTGAGACATAAAATAAACTCCTTATTAACCTCATGCACAAGCTTGGTCCGTACGGTAAAATATTTTGCTTTCAATCTTTTGATAGTGCAAACCTCGCCCTTCGGGCTCGGTCTGTACTCAAAAGATCTCAAGCAAAATATTTTATCGTACGGACCTCGCGTTCGGTTAAAAACTAGTTAATAGAAGTTGTCCTATTATGAATTATTTCGCCAAACACGAGTACGATTTTTCCTTAATTTTTCTCGAATCGTGTAATTTCCTTTACTAAGATGGTAAAATTACAGGATGTTGATTGGTTGAGAGGAGTACAGTTTTTTCATTAACTGTGCTGTGGTATACCATTAATGATTTTTTCAAAATAAACGAAATGGCGAGGCGGTACTTCATTTCAAATGACACAAGCGTAGAAGAACTAAAAATTAAGGCGTTGGATGAAAATTTGGCAAGACTGGGCTTTGGCTCGAAATTATCTGGGGGAGGGGAGTGGATAGCAGATGTAACTTTACCCTGCTAATTATAAACAAATAACCTTGCGATGTTGCTCGTACAACAAGATGCCCGCTAGGCATTAACCTCGCGTTGCTTGTGCTAGGCATGGAGGGCTAGGCCATCCGGAGAAGGGAAATGCCTTTGTTAAAACTGAACTCTGATCGGTGGTAGTCCATCTATTATAAAAATAGGCACACAATGTGTGGATGTGTCCGCTCC
>JAOBAZ010108441.1:0-11416 GCA_026546875.1 Pteroeides caledonicum | reverse complement strand
TTCGCTGTTTACATGACCAAATAAAACTTGCCAAATCGACAAATGCCAAGGAAAACTTGCCCGTATAAACGTAGCTTAACCCTCGGTTAGTGATGGAACGGTTAGAACAGAACTGATATGAATTGGTTTTCAACGAAAACTGTGGACTCACATAGTAAGCTGAAACATGAGTGGGTTAACGTTTAATCTTAGACAGACTTAGGGTAATAGGCCAACCTCATTCCTGAATATGCCTGGGGCCGGTTGTTCAAAAGCGGGTTAGCTTAACCCTGGTTAGTGAAAAGTCGAGAAGCAAAATTATTGGAGCCTGTTTTGTTGAAACATTGTTGATGTTAACAGAACTGTTGTGAAATGGTTCAAGTGTTCTGATGTGAATTTTCAACGAAAACTGTGGATTCTAACATACTAAACTAAAACAGTGAGTTAACGTTTAACCTTGGGTTAGCGCCATGGGGCCGGTTGTTCAAAGCTCGATTAGTTTAATCCTGGGTTAACTAAAAAATTGCAAATAGGAATTCTTGGCGCCTGCTTGTTGAAACGTTGTTGCTCCGTAACAGAACTGTTAATAATTGGTTGAAGTGTTATGAAGTGCATTTTAAAAAAGAACTAATGATTCCAACACAGTGTACTAAAACAGTCGATTAACTTTTAATCCTGGGTTAGCGTTAATCCACCATTGAACAACTCAACCATGGTTAGCGCTAACCCACCTTTGAACCTTATGCAGGCAAAGCAGTAACATTTATTTATCAATATGAAAAAAATGTCAGTTATAGCGTACATTGCGTCTTGCTATAGTTTATGTTTGAGCATTTTGTAGATATCAAATGCTTTTCGCAAGATAATTATTGTGAACGTACATTAAAATAAAATATTTTATTATAATTGTATTGTTTACGAAAAAGGGTGTAGAAGTATCGAGCGATACCAGGCCAGTAATCGATACACCGATTACTGCGCACGCAGGTATCACTACTCACATCACATTTGATTTGAAAATTGACACGGCATGTCTGGAAAACCACTTGAAGAAGTAAGGTAATAGTTTAAATCTGATAAACCGTATGTAGTTTTTTCTAAGTAACTCTTTTTGTTATAACTGAATCAAAAATTTCGTAATAGTTTAACAGAAAATGCGAAGGAAAACGTGTCGTCTAAAGCCTTTAGTACGAGTAATTGAACACGTCCATTAGTCCAACATTTAGAAATTGAAATAGCAGCTTTAAAGTTTAAAAAAAAAACAGCAGGTGTCGATACCAGTATCTGCCTGTTATAATATAGCGCAACGTTTTGAAACTACCATGGTGAATCCCTGAGTAATTCTTAGCCTTAGCCAGGCTTAGGAACGGCGTACTTTAATTTTAACGAACAAAGCTGAGAGCATTTCAAGATGTGAAGATGCATTAGCATTAGGCAGATAAAAGGGCGTCACAAATTAGTAGACAAATGGTAGAAAAAAAAAATCATGAAATATTTACAAAGTAAATGCTGCAGGTTTGGCGTGCATCATCGAGTTATGAAGCAATTGAGAAAAGTCAAGTTGGACCCCAACTCCTTGGAAATCCCAATGTATTAATAATGTACCACTGGAAGGTTTGGAAGGATTTATAGAAGTCCTCGCAAATCTGATCAAATTAACCAAGTTTTACTTTACTAAATTGTCTTTAACAGCCTACTCCCTGACAATTTTTGATTTCTAGCAAGTCTGACCCTTGAAAAAACGGTGTTCTTTTAGACCCCTCCTCCTGAAATCATGTTTAGTTGTATATCCCACACCCCTGGAAATTCCAATGTCCTTAACTTGCCTGTGCAAATAGAAATGCAGCGTGCCATTTACGGATTACACCCTCTGGCTCTTGTGTTATTAGTGTTTCTTGGACAGTTTTTAAAAATTCCATAAACTTCATTTGGTACTTTTGACAGCTTCGCAGAATAATTGTATGGTATTGTCTATTTTCTAAATTTTGAGAAAAGTTTATTTTCAAAATTGCCACAATTTCTTGCCTTGCATAATAGAGTTATGGAGCACACTCCTCAGCCAATCAGAAACATGTTTGATAACAAAAAGTTACAGTATGTAGATTATACTGTTATGAACATAGTACCTGGTATCTATTTTATTGTAAAAGCTGTTGATTATATGCATTAAACTTATTTGCTAGGCATACATAGCAAATATATGTATACGGTATATACCTATCAATTAACACTCGAACCCCTTGCACACCACCCTGGGACAGAAGTAGAGGTCTGATATAAATCAAATACTGACAAATTCTCTCTGAAAAAAAATGCTTTCAAACATAAAATTCCCTGCATTGCCCCACAATCTCTCGGGTGTGGACCATACTATTTAATGTCCACATCCCTGCTGGGTTAGTATTTTTTTGTACCCTCACAAATTTTGAAAGATGTTTGAAAATCATAGGATGCTGACGTACATTGAGGACCCTTAAGAAATTGTCTTCCACCAGGGGTGAGTGGCCTTTAATTAGGATGGCCCTGTGTCGATTGATAGGTGCATATACAGTACAATATTATTTTATTCTTCAGTGTAAAACAGAAAAGTTTATACTGTATCAGTATTGGGTAAAAATGAAGGCAACAAGAATAACAGTATAATAAGAGGAAAAGTTACAGTAATAACTCCAGCACTGCTTGTTTCAAGTGTGGCCAATATAAGTGGTTCACCATTATACAATATGACTTCCAGTTCCCCAGTTGAGGAAACGTTAAAGGTTTCCTTGCTATTCAGTAGGTTTTGTAAATGTTGGCCTGAGATGAATGGATGTGACGTGATCTTTATTGTAGTGGTCTGAGACTCTGTTGTAATGACAACAAGTATTTTTTCTCTTGAGAAGGAATAAACATTGGGAGTTACATGTCTTTCAACTTGGGCACTTTTTAGCCAACTGCTGCTCTGATGTTTTCGAATTTGAACAACTCGTTTGATGAAAGTGTACAAAACATGACTTTTATTCATGTAAGGCCACAGAGATTCACGGTTGTCTGGATCATTGCCTCCATTGAAGCCTTGCTCAGTGCCATAATAAAGGATTGGTATACACTGGGACATGAATATGTAAACCAAATTATTTCTTAAGGCAACATAGCTTGGATTCTTGTACAGAAACCTGTAATGGTCATGATTGTCAACAAATCCTCCAATCACCGAACTAAAACAAAAGAAAATATAAGAAATTGAAAGGGACTGTGCAATTACATAAATTATTGCATTTTTTAAAATGTAGTACTGGTACTCCTTGTGGTTTAGTTTATTTCCTTTGTTTTTTTCCCAAAAAATTCTCTTAGTATTACTTTATCTCATTTATGAAATGTATTAACATTTGGAGATTTGCTGACAGGAACAATACCCCTACCTACCGGTAGGGCCACAACATTTATGTGCATGCATCAGATGCATGTGTCTGTCTTGTATTTGATTTGTCACAACATCCATTTTGTGTGTCTGCCTATTTATGGTGGTCCTTAGCTGCGACTGGTCACTCAAGAGCTAGATTTTATCCAGGTTAATGTCAGATGATTGAACCTGTCCAGGGAAAATCTCCCTGAGGTGTACTGAATTGCATAACACTTTCAGGTAGGCCTACATATTGAAATTCTACAGGACTGTACAACAGTTACAATGTGCTGCCTACTTGAAACTGCTGTCATAAATGTGGCATACCTACTATTTTTGTAGAGGAGGAGTGTTAAAAATTTTACTAGACAAAAGAATTATGTATATAAGGCTACAAATATTTGACAATTAACTAAAATGAGAGTAAGGTGAGAACGTAGATTATTGAACTAGTATGTATTCAACAATTAGTGATGTGCATTTGAAAAAGAAAATAATGAATCATTCCATAAGTACTAAAGTACTTGAGAATCATGCAAGATTGATATATATTTTACAAGACTGACATCAAAGCTAGGTAAAATGTCAAAATAGTCAGTCTATGATGACTTGCAAATTCTCAAAATGAACTGCAGGAAACACATGCAGGACAACGTACATGTGAGACTGAATAACAGAGGTGAAATATGTTTGAGATTTAAGAATGCATTTTCTAAGTCTGTAAGTCAACAAAGTTCAGTAAACTGAAAGCAGAATCATTAATGGTGGTTTTGATAAAATACACACTGTTGTGGACTACATCACCTTTGACCATCTGATTTTTGGACAAGCATACACAGAAAAGGAGGAGGGGTACGTATTTGTAGTGCCCCCCACCACTGGCTGTAATGGAACAACACCTAAATGGGCTTTTCCAACTGTCCAATGTAACCCACCTCTCTGGTCTAGTGGATGGTTCCAGGCATAGTTACAGGTCCCTTACATATAATTTCTAAAGAGTATGTGTCTGTGCTGGCACCTAACTGCCACCTTTGATCTTCCTATGGATCTTCTGAAATATTGGGGGTGTTTGCTGGCTATGTCAGTTTATTCTAGAGGGTAAAATGTTTGAGGATGTTGTCCACCAGGTTCGTGTAAATGTTAAATGGAATGGCCCAACACAACAAACTGACACAATCTAATTTCAAAATTGTATAACAACCTGCTGTAGAATCACCATGACGTCTACATGACTGTACGTGTATAAATTAATTATAATATGAAACGGTTGGACAAAATATTGAAACATATTACCTGTCTAAAAAGCTATTTGCTGATGCCTTTAATAGTCTGCTTAATGCTGTAAAATTTTGCTTCTTTTCTTGGAAGATATATCGCATGGTCCAATAGAGGGGAAAGTTAAGGACTGAATCTAAGGAGCCCTGGAAACCAGCAGTGAAGTTGAGAGTTCCACATGGTGGGGGGCCGTTATTTGCTTCTCCTAACATAAAAACATTGCCTGCTTTTTGAAACTTGGTCCAAAACCACTTGGGTACCTGAATGACCGTGTCCACTCTACATCCATCAAAATTATACTCGGTGATGAGGTACTGTATCCAGTCAAGGAGAGATCTTTCAACATAGGGATGGCTTTGATTTAAATCGGGCAGATTAGCTAACCAGTATTGTTGGATTTTTTTGATTTCATGGCATTCTGACCATTTTATATAAGGATGATTTGGATGAAAATACTCCGACTTATTAAATGGATAAAAACCTTCGTAAAAACGGTCGAATAACGTTGAGTTCCAAGGGGTGGTCCAGTTGACTCCCGGAGGGTATCCCATATGATTCGCGACAACATCAACCATAACCCAGATATCACGTTCATGACAAGCATTCACTAAAGACTTGAGCTCCTCCTTCGTTCCGAAGTGTGGTTCAACTTGGTAAAGATCTTTAGCCCAGTAGCCATGGAAGCCCTTGTAGGTGTTGAGTACTACTGGGGATATCCAAATAGCATTCGCTCCAAGCCCTGCGATGTAGTCGAGATGATTTTGAATACCTTTGAATGTCCCACCACACCAGCCTCTCATGTCTGTACATTTTATAGACGGTATGTTTCCAGTTGGAGCGATCGGTTAGTATCTGGTAGATAACTCTGGATTTCCACTCGTCGGCAGTTTTACCAGAACACAGAATGAAAACACCCAAAAGATTCAGGGAGAAAAAATTACCTGCATGCATTGCTTTTAGAGAATATTTAAACGCCCGTTGATTCGTTTTATTTATTACTAAATGAAAATTTTTATCTCCATTTGCAAAGGCTGGTGTAAATCGATCCAACGGCTAAATACAAGGTGTTCGGGTAACCGGTCGTTTCGTCAACGTATCAGTTCGCCAAAATCTGGAGTCGTTTCGCCATCGTCTTGAGTCGTTCGGTTTCGCCAACGTTTCTCTCAAGTACTGAATGTTCGCCAATACAACAGTTTATTTGTTGGTTATTCAAAATTATTTTATCCTACAGTTGTATATTACGGACATTTTATACCGATGCGGCCTGCTTGTGAGTATCCGTCTTCGTATAAACACGGTATAAATTTACGCCCGTCGGTGCATCAGTGCGCAAATGTCACAGAAGGGTACATGACAAACATTATTTTGAAAAACATGTCCAGGCAAGCTAATTTTTACTGTGATGTATAGCTGTGTCTCCATTCCATTAATTTTGTTTGCATCATTTTACTTTCATTCTATTCGTGAAGTGAGAGTAGAAAAAGTCAAAAGTAATCTTTGCGGAAAAACGGTTCCGAACGATCAGACGTTGGCGAAACGACCCAAGACGTTGGCGAAATGACTCAAGACGTTGGCGAACTGACAGATTGACGAAACGACTGTAATTCATTGTTCGGCAATAGCAAATCAGACTTCGGCATGATTGTTGCCACTAGTGTGGGCCACGCCCAATCGTATCGGCAAAGCCACATAATGAAGATCTGTACAGAAAGGCCAGTCAATGGTACAACGTGTCGTCGTACAGATATTTTTATGGATCAGACAGTTCAACGAGCCTATTGGCTACAACATACCTTTTACTGGCTGTACCACATGCGTAACGCGATCTGCGCATGGGGCAAAAAGTTCAAAGGTCTCAGGACCTTGTGGTCATTTCTCTATTATATTGGCTTTTTTGTGACGCGAGACATAAATAATAGCCCATTGTTGATCTATTGCGATCTGATCTCATCTATGAGCGACAAATGCCTCTATTTTTGAAATTACCCCCATTCACAAAGGTCTACAATCGCTTCGACATGAAATGGTAAGCGAATGATTCTTATAGTGATAATAAATGCTTTGTGAAGGCCACATCGTATCGCTGTTGACTTGTGAACAAAGAGACTTTTTTTCCATTCTTAGAGGTATATTTTACCATTTTTACTTGGTTTTTCTTGTACAATCGTGGGGCCTGGTTTTAATCCGCCACACTTTGACGATTCCATTCGGTTGACATTTATATTGTAAAATTTGATAAATGCAACAAAATATACACACCAGTCGATTTTGATGACATTCGAGAGAACCATGGAACAAAAATATAAAATTATCAGTCCATGGTTGCAAAGACTCAAAGGGACTGAAAACTATAATAGTATAGCTCGCCAGTATTTTAAAAAGTTGTCTGCCTCGCTATTCAAACTCGCGCATATTCGGAATGAGTAGTAAACAGGTTCACCGCCCCTTCAATAAATTTCAAGCACGGCGCTTAAAGGACATTGGCAACATATTTCTTCATTGTCTCAAATGAAAGAACTTTTAAAACTACTTAACAAGTTACTTAACAGGTGTCTTTCTTTGTTTTCGAGCTATTTCACTTCAAAAATAAAATTTCATAACTTGTTTTCGAGATATTTAACTTTAAAGTTTGCTCACGTTGACTCCGCGTCTGCCAATCTTGAATCAAATTCCTAAAAATTAACACAGATTTTGATGACATCAGACCAGGGTTAAAGTCAGGTCTAAAAGTGCTTCTGGAGTAAGCAGGTTTAAACATAGTTGTTGGTTTGGAAGCTTAATCAAAATTCAGTGGAACTCATTATCTATGACATGTTATTGTCCAGGTTTATGCAAGTTTAGGGTCTTTCCGCATCACGTGAACATTGTTTTCTTGGCCAAACAACCAATAGGAATGATTTGACCCAATCACCCGTAAGATTGAACAATAGAAATTTTAAGCACTGTTATTGGTCATTCACTCCAAAAGACAATAGTCATGTGATGAGGAAGGACCACAAACTTGCATAAACATAACCCAGCATAAATAATGAGATTTATTGAATTTTAATCGAGTTTCCAAACCATGTGCTCCAGTAACTATGGTTTAATGTCTTCAAACTCATCCAATTTCTGGCTAATGAGGTCTTTTAGTTCTAAAGATAAAACCTGGCGTGACCCGGTGTAGACGTCATATATACATTTGCTTGCAGAATTATAAAAAGTCAAGATAGCGGACTTTAAGTTATAATGAGCAAACTTGAAAGTAAATATCTGGGTAAAAATTATTAAATAGTTTTATAAAATAACGTGTACGTCAATATTGGGTGGGCAATATTCATATATTGCCATTTCATCATAAGTCAGATACAGTAGTTGGTAATTACTTAGTAGTGATATTAGTAAGTAATCATGTGATATCTTTCAGTTTCAGTTGATGGACCTTTGACATTTCACAGCATTTATTAGGGCAGATATTGAAATATTGGTTTTCATCATAGTTGCAATTGCAATATGGTTAGCAGAAGGAAAACATAGCATAAAATACCCTGAATTTGGTGAGTAATATGACTTTAAATTTAGTGCAAAATATTTGTAATATGGTTAGCCAAGCCAGTATGGCTTGGCTAACCATATTAGCAAATAATGGGGGCGTATTGCGTATATCATTTCGGGAGTATTATGTCCGGGTACATTAAGTTGGGGTCACACTGCCGGGTGCCGTGCCCAACACTGCCGGAAGACTGAAACTAAAACACAAAGACGACGACGGCGGCGACAACGACTGAGGAAAGCGGCTGACAAACCTAGACTGCGCCGCGCGCGCGCTACGCTTCGGTGCAGTAAAATGCTACGTTGCCGTCTTAAAGTTTTAAGGTTAAGCTATATAATTTTAGAAAGTTTAGTAGCTGTTTTTAAAACTTCATTAACAAACACTTCATTTAATTTATAACTAAATTAAAGTAGTTCTAGATTTTATATTTCCACAACTTGGAAAGTAAAAGTTTTTATTATATGACCAGTATAGTTCAACGGTGCATCACTAAAATCAAGCATTCTGATTGGTTCCTGGGCGGTCGGTAACACACTTGTTTGGTCCGTACAGGAGGATACTCGGGTCTCGTTCTTTTTTCGCTTGTATGGACCTCGCCTAAAGACTCTGTCCATACAAGCAAAAAAAAAAACGAGACCAGTATCCTCCTGTACAGACCTCTCGCTCAGTCAATAGCATATTATATATTATAGTAATATTCGATCCATGGTTGTTTTTTCCTGGTTCAATTTTTCGATGGGCGTCAGTTTTTGACATGTTTGAATAACTATTAGCAACTTTACTTCTTTACTTCTTTAAAACTCTTTACCATTGTCATAAGGCAATCGAAAGTTAAAAATTTTGAAGCAACAAACTTTAATTACGCACCCATAATTCAGTTGACTGCTTACATTTGTCAACCTCTTACGCCGTTGTGAAGCGGCTATTTTTTTTTGAATCCACGCTAGACACTCATTTTGTCGCTTTACTATTTCATCTGCGTACATTAATGAGATGTCATAAGCCATCGAGGAATTTAGAGTGGAAGTTACATTCTAGAATCACTTTACTAACTAAATTAATGTGGTTATTTCTTATCAATTTGGTATACAGTATCTTTCCCTTTTGTTACACATGGTTTCTTGACAGGAGTTTGATTAAAGTTCTTTTTATTTAACTAGCTGGATTTGACAACCGAATTCCCTTGAGTTTTGGACTACTAGAACTGCTAGCCTTCTCTCCCGACCAATTCATAGTTAAATCACTCATAGTTTCTACTGTAACTCTTTCATTTGTTTCAGGAAGAAACGAGGCCACAATAACAGACTGTAGACAAAGGAAGCCCATAATACCGTAAGGTAACAAATAATGAACACGAATCTAAACAAAAATATTCCATCGTTAAGGCCTATTTACACGATACGATTAGTTGTGTGCGATTTGTATCCTGGCGTATGTGATTGAGTGAGCAAAGAAAAAGGATCAGGTTCTAGACTCGCTATTGGTTGTTGAGTTGAGAAAGATGGCGTCGCACTGATTTTCATACGCCAGGATACGAATCGCATAAAACTAATCGTATCGTGTAAATGGGCCTTTATAGTCACCTACAAAACTACAACTGTATAAAAAGCTTTGCAATCACGAATTAAGTTCAGTACATACTTGAGGGAAAATGCAATGAATCATTCAGTACATACTTGAGGGAAAATGCCACAATAGACCGTGTGGCGCAAAAAAATGTTCCCCCTCTTTGATTTATTCTGTTTAAAAACCTAAATGAGCTGTGTTGTTCAAATAATGTTTATTAAATTCAGTAATGTTTAACTTAAATTTTGATGTATTATTCGAACATTTCCATACAATATTGACTGAGATACAGCCGTTTAAAGTTTGAAAGCGTTTTTGCAATAAGAAAAAATGTAAACAATTGGGTGTTAATAATTCAATATATTTGTCGGTTTTGTCAGATATCTTCTCATTCATTTGGAAATGATTGTCTTCCAACGTTAATCCAACTTCTTGCACGGGAAAGCTTAGGGACGGATTAACCTAAGGGCAAGACTGGGCTGCAGTCCAGGGGCCTCCACAAACAGGGGCTTCCAAAAAATATTTTGTTTGCTGATAAGGTTAACTCACGAATCTTACGAAAAGTTACTTCCCAGTACAATAAAATTTAGAAATTCAAATATTCTGGGGAGTGTGGGTGACTGGTAACTACAATGATTACTTGTTTTCATAATTTTTTGTCAGAGCCAAATCGACAAATCTTGGTAAGATCGGCATTACCATATTTAAGAAATATAAAATGGTTTTCCGTTTTTATATACTCTGATGTAAACACGCGGGATGTTGCAAGACTTCGAAAAGCATTAAAAAGACGAGCTCTAGGCGAGTGTTTTTTAGCATTTCGAAAGTCGAGCAACATCCCAAGTGTTTATATCAGAGTATATAAAAACAGGGAAAACCATTTTATATTTCTTTTATAAAATATCAGGTTTGAAATATTATTGTAAAAAATTATCCCACAGTGAAAAAAACGCTCGCTAACAAGCCTATGGTAGAAGTACCATTTCATTTTGATGTTCCTGACGAAGTGCTTGCTGACATTCCCATGCCAGAAGAACCAGTAAAGGAAAGCGAGTAACCGGCGTCCGGCGTTAAGTTCATTATCCGGTTGCGTGTTTAACAATCGCACCATTAATTTTGGAAAGATAACTTAGACTGCATTCAGTGACTGTAATAAAGAAAGTATTTCGTTGTGTGCTGTTATATTATGAAGTGTATATTCTAGCGAAATAGCGAGAAATTTGCGCCATGTATAAAACGCTAATTAGGATGAAACATTATATAAAGAATACTAATAAACGTAAAAAATTATATAATGCGCCATCCTAATTAGCATTCATCGTATTTTACCAGCTATAAAAGCCTTGCATGTGACTAAACAACGGAATACGATTAGACAATTTGGTTCATGAATATTAATGAGTGTTTGAAGTATATTTTAACTTTGCAATATTTCGTACAAACACGTTGACCTGATCTTTACTTACCAACCAAATTATATAACTTGCAACAAACGAGCCAATTTTTCCGATTCCTGCACCGGAACACATTCCCATTGCTCTATAAATAAAAAAGAGAAACATTTAATTGATCATTCATGGTTAGATAGACGAATAATAATAATAATAATAATAATAATAATAATAATAATAATAACAATAATAGTAATAATAGTAATAATAGTAATAATAGTAATAACAATA